>NW_004624766.1:13854374-13891896 GCF_000247695.1 Heterocephalus glaber
AGAATTAAAAGTATCATACCACAGTGATATATGTGCACCCATGTTCATAGCAGCACAGTTTGTAATAGCTAAAATTTGGAAGCAGCCCAAATGCCCATAAACTGGAGACTGGATAAAGAAAATATGGTTTTTCTATAAAATGGAGTACTACTCAGCCATCAAAAATGAGAAATTAGACATTTATTGCTAAATGGATGCACATTGAGGCAATACTCAAGTGAAATAAATAGGACACACATGTGTAAATACTAAATAATTTCTCTGTTGTGAGAAACTGAAAGTGTAAATAAGGACTAAAAGTTATAATAAAAAATGTGAAATAGGAAGAAAAGGGGCAAAGGGGAAGGAAGTGGGAGGGCTAGGGGAAAGGAAAGAAGGGAAAGGAATTAATATGATGAAATGAAAAAATGGAAGCTAAGTCTTTCTAAGTAGTGAGGGATGGAGGGGTTGAAGGGAGGGCTGGGCAAGGGTGAAAAATAAGAACCAAGAGAGGTTATGTAAAGGTGCAAATTTCCTATGATGAATGTCATTATATTGTACACCTAATATGTTCCAATAAAAGGATATACAAAAAATATTTTCGATCAAATATTGGTTGAATTTACCAGTGGAGATCCCATAGACACAGCTGACTGTCTTGTGTTAAGCTTTGCTACTCAGTAGGTTAGACATTAAATGAATTTTCCATTTATAGTGTTTTCACTTTGTGATGAGTTTATCAAAATCAAACCTCATCAAATGTAGAGAAGCATCTGTTAACCCCAATCCTTGCTTTGTACATGTTGCACCCCACTATCTCCATTTATAAAAGAGATTATGATTATCTACTTCATGAATGGGTGAGAATATGCATTTAGCTATACCATTAAAGTTAGTTACCTATAACTGTGTGTTAGTTACTTTTCTCTCATTACTGAGACAAAATACCCGACACCCAGTGTTAGAGGGGAAGGGGTTATTTTAACTTACACTTCACAGAGGCTGCTGTCCATAATCAGCTGGCTCCAAGGCAGGGATGGCAGCCAGGCCTCATGGAGGAGAAACAACATGGAACGCACAAGGTAGCAAAAGAAACAAGAGACTTTAACAGCATCTTTCTGCCCCTTTTATGCCATCCAGACAGACTACTGGGATTAGGGCGGTTTCAAATCAATCACTCACAGGTAGTAGTTTAGTAACCACACACCCTTAACCCCAGCATCACACAATCCAGATTCAGCCACCTCTGGAAAAGAAAGTCCCACCTCCTCTGTATGAGGGTGTTGGGGGACAGCTAAACACGAGCCATAACAAACTGGGTCAGGCGTCAGCTTCCTCATCTGCAATGTGAAGCCAATACTGAACACCTTTCAGATAGATAAAAAAGAACACTAGAAGAGAACACTGGAGAAGCAAAAAGGAAGAGGTGATTTTAATGGTATGTTCTATTTAAACCATTAGATCTGAAGTTACAACATTAAAAAATATAAGCTCTGGGGCTGGGGATTTAGCTCAGTGGCACCGTGCCTGCATTGCAAGTGCAAGGTCATGAGTTCGATCCCTGGTACTGGAAAAACAACAATAACATGAAAACAAACACACACATCTCTGAAAAATATAAACTATGTAGAGAAGTATTAATCTAATCTTATACATTCCTTATTTTTCAAAAGCCTGCAAAATCTACAGTATAATTTATAAGTACAGCACATTTAATTTTAGATCATGTTTCACCTACTCCAAAACTACAAGTCCTTAGCAGCTGCTATGCCAGACAGTGCAATAGTGTATCATTATTGCCTGCTCTAACTATAGGGTAGATGTTATTCTTATTCCTGTGTGCAAACAAGAAGGCTAAGGCCTAGTACTATCATCTTTTGAGGTCTTTGGGCTCTGAAGACCACTTTCCTAACCTATTGCATGTAACACCTCCTCAGGTTGTTCTTCTAATTATACGTTACTCAATTCTAGTATGTTTTTCCAATTGTTTTTTGTTTATTTGTTTTTTGAGACAGGGTCTCCTTATAAGTTCAGGCTGACCCTGAATTCTCTTATGTAGTCTAGGCTGGCCTTGAACTCTGGACAATCCTCTGGGCTCACCCTCCTGAGGGCTGGGATTACAGGCCAGTGCCACACACTCAGCTCTTAATTTTTATCAGCGCGTTTGGGATGCACAAGGATTACATTCATTGTGGAAGTCAGTACATGGACATGGGCCATCTAAATTCTTTTTATATCCCCTTCGCTTCCCATTACCCCTCCCTTCATCTCTTGGTCCCCTACTCATTAGCAAAAGATCTATCTTCCTATTTCCAATTGTCTATCTTTTATTTTGCTCTTCGATTTACTTATACTTTGAGTTTCTCATATAAGAGAAATCATGTGATATTTAAGCTTGGTCACTTTAAAGGGAATTGTGCTGCTTTGGGAATGATGCAATCAGAAGAAAAATCAAGAGTGTGAGCAGACTGAAGTCTGTTGCCCCATGAAGTATAGCATCCTATACCCTTCTGCTGGAATAATAATTTCCAGCAATTTTACTCAGTTCACCCTCCTGGCATAGAATAATTTGGTACTCAGATGAGTGTCAAAAAGCCAAGCCAGACGGTTTGCTCCTTTTTCGGTCTGGATATAGTATACTAAATTTTGAATGCGACTTCAATCCATGATAGCCTTTCTTTTACTATAAAGTCAACATAAATTATTATTATTTTTTTTTTAAAAATCCTTTTCCCTCCCTTTCTTCCTTCCTCCATTTCTCTTTTCCCTTCCCTTTGGAAGATTTCCCTAAAAATGGGAACAGCTTTTTCAAATGTGAAGGGGATCTAAGTCAGAGGGAACAGTGAAGGACAGGAGGGGAAGGGTACAAAAGAATTTAGAGGTGCGATGTACATACACCAGTTCCCCATGGTAAACTGTATCATTAAGGACTGAAGCATGTGCTAATAAAAATACATAATAAAACGTTAAAAAGCAAGTAAAATTAATGTTTAAATGACTCTACATTGAGTAAAATATGGCTTTGATACCCTGTTCGCTTTCGAATGACAGGAATCCACCATTATCATATTTCTCTGAGCACTTCCAGGGCACCCCCCCCAAAAATGTGTTCTTCATCCTAGTATGTTTTTTTTACAATAAAATGCCTTTATTTTATTTTATATGTATTGTGTCACACATCCTACTTCAATTCATATTTAAATTAAACATATGAAAAACGAAAATAAAGATTTTCATTTTCTCTAAATATTCATGGGTCACTATCCACTATATTAATATATTAATTCCCTTTCTTGACCATAAGCTCTTCGGTGCCTGCATGCCATTTCCAATGTGATATTCAGGTTATGATAATATGACTTTAATAGAGCCCTGGTCCTGAACGAGTGCCCAATAAATATTTTCAAAATGGGTATGAGTTTCCTCTAAACACAGAAACTAGCAACTGTATGTTTTTCTGGTTTGTGACCCTTTCAGTGTCACACAGAGAAAGTAAACACCTTCTGTATTCATTAAATTAAACTTAGAAATTTAAATCCTTAACATCCTCATTCGATTTATTGTGTATATTTTCCTGTTAACGCACATATTAAGCATATCAGTGTTTAAAGTCACTTCTGCAATTCCAAAACTAAGCAGAGAGCAATGGCAAGAGCTCTCCAGATTAACTTTCACAGCTGGAAACTGTTCTGATTTTATTAAACCAAGGTTAAGCAGACAAAAACATATCTGTCTAAAAATTTCAATAGCTTCCATAAACACTGCTTATCTGGAAGGCTGTCAGGAATTCAGTATGTTTTATCAAAAGGTTTTTAAGTGTAGAGCTGACTGTGCGCCTTTTATGCTTGCAAATCCTGTCTTCTTCAGGCTTTCGAAGCAGAGATTTTTCTTCCTTAAATGCAAAGACTCATTAATTTCCTTTCTAGATTTTATTTGCTTTTTTTCTAAATAAATGCTTCTCATGATAACCATTAATTGTCAGCCTCCTGACCTATCCTTATCTGGTGTGTAAAATTTGAAATATTATTAATTTAAGGTCTGATAACAAAACATAAAGCAAACCTATATAGTGAATGCCAAAAATTGATATTGCATTTTTGTTCTTTAAAAAGCTCTGTGAGTTCCACCTTTTATAAAACATAAATAAATAAACTAGCTAGTGGAAAATGTGTTTATGGTGACAGTAGGAAAACATCACTCACTACAAGTTATTTTCACTCCTGTTTAATTTATCAGTTTATTTAAATAACACATTTAAGGAGAAATTCATGAGCAAATAAATCATAAATTTATTTATATCAATATATACATGTATAATATATCTCAGTTATATATATACATATCAATGTATGCTATCATTTATGCATGCACATATATACACGATAAACATTTATGAAACATTTATCTGTATTCACATGCTTTTTATTACCTCAATTATAAACAATAATAGCCATTATTTTGGAGAAAAGAAAATAATTTAATAGGGTAATATACAATAATTAGGTTAATTGAATCTTCTAAATATCTCTCCCTAAGGGAAACATAAGCTTTTTGCAAAGTCTAATTAGGTGCCTCTATTACACTTTTGCATAGACACTTGCATAATTTTATTTGTATACATCACAATTATCATATCCAACATTTATAGGCCTATGTGAAAGTGAATATGTACTTATTTGTCAATTGTTTTAAAATATCTGACATATTCACTTAATTATAAATTCCAAGAGAGTTGGATACTTATTTTTTTCATAATCCCCAATATTTTTTGTAAAAGTAGTAGATAAATAAGTCACTAAGATCTAAATGAAAAATTATAGCTTTGTCCTCACCATTTTTTTCTAGGGGAGACAGAAGATGAGCAAGGAAACAAACCAAGGAGATGTAAGTGCTTTGAAGAAATTTAAAAGAATAATATAACAAAACACAGTGAGGAATTATGACTTGTTCTTGATACAGGGGCTGGAAATTCTCTACAGAGATTACAGCACAGCTGGAATCTAGAGAGAAGAATTTGGCTTGGGAAGATCTAGAAAAGACCAGGGCATACAGCAAAATTGCAAGTGCAAGGCCTTAAGATAGAAACAATGTTACCAGGTTTACAGACCTCCCAGTTCAGTGTGTCTGTCTGTAGGACAAGTGTTGAGTGTGATCAGGAGACCAGATGCAGAAGCAGACCTTGTAGTTCAAGAAGAGCCAAGGCCCTCTGTGAGTGGGCATATGGTGCTTAGGTTGGATCTAAAAGGTCCCCTGGAAGCCCAGGAGTGGAGGGCTTGCTCCTCAGAATGCACAAGGCACAGGTAGAAGGAACTTTAACAGGTGGCACCTAATGAGAGGGTGAAGTCACAGGGAGGACAGCCTTGAAGAGACAGTTGGACCCTGCTTCTTCCTGAGCTCCATTCTCCTGGCCTCCAGGAGATGAGCAGCTTTCTTCACCACCCAACTCCACCATGATGTGTGGCCTCACCACAGGTTCAGAAGCAACAGGGCCTACTGACCATGCACTAGACTCTCCAAAACCATGAGCCAAAATAAAAATTTCCTCTTCTCAAATTGGTTAACTTAGTTCGTTAAAATGTTGGAGATCTCACAATACATATGGTGACATGACCTGGCTTGCATTTATGAAAAGTGTTCTGGCTGATTGTTGTCAGGAATAATAATAAGAGAAAGATAAGAATAGACAAAGAAAGATAACTTTGCAAATGGTTAACTGAGAGCTGAAAATGGCTCAAGCATGAGTAGTGACCGTTGGGGAGGGAGGAGAGTGAACAAGTCAAGAATTAGACAATCAAGTGAAAGCCATCAGGTGACTCCTTTCATTGAAAAATCCCTGCTTCTTTGTCAAATGCCCAGAGTCCTATTGCCAGTCCTACTGACTGAGTCTGGGATGTGGAGTTTTTAGGGAGAGGGGTGCGCTTTTCATTTTGCAAGACATTTATACTCTAACTTATTACAATGCTGATTGTTCAACCAGCATTTATTAGGCAGATGGTGCCCACATTTAATTTTTTGTAAGTGAACTTTTTATTTATTGTTTTCACTGAGAGCTACTTTTTCAAGATTTCATAATTCTTGTCATTCTCAGAAGGGTATTTTAAATTCTTTGCCTGTGCATGACATTTTTCCAGAGAAATTTATGCTGGAGAAATTTAAATTGGCACGACTGTGAACATGGCTGTCCAAATCCTCTGTCATGACATTTCAGGTCTTCCTAAGTTATGTTCAAAACATATCAAGCACTTGAGAAGATGTGGACATCTGCGGATGAGCCAAAATAACTTCTTTCTGTTTGGGAATAGTAATGTTTTCACTTCTGGGTTTTCCAAAAAACTAGCCTCTGGTCGGCTCTGAGCAAAAAGTTAAGTTCCAATCTTCAGCCTGCTTTGAAAACTCTTCAGATAGTTCCCCTTCTCTACATTTATAAAGGTATAGATGATAATATTTTCCATACAACTAATTTTTCAGTTCTATTGGCATAAACTTTCTTCTAAAACCTGGATTTCCTTTCTTGCCTTGGCTCTGTGCTCCAGCCTTTCTCTCCACTCATTTGCCTCATCTAAAATACTTTAAAGCCCACTCAGATTCCCCCTTTCTAAAATGCCTGCCCAGACATGGCCAGGATTTGTACTTACTCATCTTTCCCTTCCGTGTTACATTGTGACACCCTCAGAACACAGATTACCATCTCCCTTGAGTCAAGCTTTCTTCATTTATTTTTCTGTGATTGTGTATTTCAGAGATCCTGAAAAATCGATGCTTTTTTTTACTCAATGTACACTACAGTGCCCTGTGCAATTTGTTGCCATGGTGAAGTTTTGAGGTGTTTGGTGAAAAGAACCATTCTACACTGATCGTGGAATCTCAAGATGAAGCTGTTTCCATATTTCCTGAACCTGTATCTCTACTCTTCATGTCCTCCACCTGTAGACCAGCTGCTTTAGAGAACTGTTTCACAGATTAAATAAAATCATATCATGAAAGTTTTGCAACCCATAAAGAAGAGTACAGACTCTGATTGCTGTACTATCCTTTTTTCCTTTTCAGACAGTTTCTCTCCTTTCCTGGCTGCCTTCCAAATGCCAAACTTCTCTTCAAATAATATAATGATTAAATTTGCCTTGTGTATTTCTTAATCTTAGTGCATGTCTTCATTTCTAATTTATTCATTCAAAATTTAAAAATACAATGATGCTTCCAGATATATCCGCTTCGTTAAATTAATTCAAGGGTTGTGTGACGGTTACATAGGTTAATGATGGAGACATTGGAGAGGTGTTAATAGGTCAGCAGTTGTATTCTAGAAATAGCAGGCATGTTCTGGAAGTTGGCTTTTTTGAAGTGTGGGTTCTGAATACTACACTTTAACCCCAAAAAGAATACACAATTAAGAATACATAAATATGGATAAAATGTCTGAAGATTCCTCAAAGAATAGAAATAAAACTACTATGGGAGCAATAAATTCCATTACTGGTCAAATATTCTAAGGAAATGAAATCAAAATGTCCAAGAGATACCTGCACTTGCACGCTTATCGTAGCACTGTGCGCAGCAGATGAGACATGGAATCAAACTACCAGGTGCGATAAAAATAACAGTCCTTATTCACGACAGAACCTGTGCTGCCATGGCTGACTTGAGGTATGGATTCCACACTAATTGCTTCTCTTTCATGGTCATTTTGGCTTCGGGGAAGAGGCAGAAGTTGCAAGGCACCAGATCTGATGAGCAAGGTGTGTGAGGAGACACCACAATGCTTTATGAACCCACCTTGCTGCTGGATGGCACCTGGCAGCAGCATGCACTGTATTTTTGGTAATGCCCAATAAAGGATAGACCAGCACATTCCAAAAGAGGCAAGACTGATGGGAGAAGTGTTTTAGACACAAGCAGGGGGCATATTAAGGAGGATTAAGGAGTATTTGCCTTTTGCAGTAATGATGTATTTAAATTTAATCACTTGATATATTTTTGGGTCGCCCCTTGAAGATGTCCATCAAAAGATGAATCGAGGAAATATTGGAGCATAAATAGTGTGGAATACTATACATCCATAAAATATACATACTATGGAACACTATAAATGTATAAAAAGAGTGGAATCCTGTCGTTCATGACAATATGGTTGGAACTGGTCTTCATCACATTAAGTGAAGCAAGCAAGCTAGGCATAGAAAGGCAAGTATTACCCGATCTCACTCATACATGGAGTATGAAGAAGTTGACTTCATAAAAGTTGAGAGTAGAATAATGATTATCAGAGGCTAGAGAACAGCAGCAGAGAGAGGGAGGGAAAAGGTTGATTAGTGGGCACTAAATGGCAGTTAGATAGAAGGAAGGACTTCTAGTGTGCTACTGCACTGTTGGGTGAGTATAGATAACAGGAATATAAGAAAACTTTCAGAAGCCTAGAGGAAACAAGTTTGACAGCTTCATCAAAAAAAAAAAAAGATAAATATGTGAGTAAATGGATATCCTTAACCTAATTTAGCAATTACAGGGTGTATCCATGTATTGAAATATCACATGGTGCTCTATTAACTTATGCAAATGTTATGTTTTTATATATGAGATAAATTTTAACATAAAAAGAGTATATAGCAGAATGTAATAATGCCTGCCTCTAATCATTTGTTAAAAAACTGTTCCCAGGAGGATCACAAGTTCGAGCCTAGCCTTTGCAACTTAGCAAGACTCTGTATCAAACAAACCAACAGGCAAACAGATAAACATTTGAACAAAGAGCTGGCAACACAGCTCAGTTAGAAAGCTCTGGGTTCAAGGCACAGCACTCCAATCAAAAATAAAAACAAAATGAAACCTAACATAAATATTGATGCAATCAAATAGTATCAACTTCAATTCATTTTTTTCTAAAAGCACTCTTTTCAGCACTGATCCTAAAAGAAAGAGTGATGAACAATGTTGTGGTCAGGGTTTGCAGAGAAATAGATTTAATACAAGACACATAATTTATAGGATTACTTTATAATAGTCACCCAAAAAATCAAATGCAGAGGAGTGCAAGAGATCTAGCCATGCACTAGAGACCCGAAGAATCCAGCCAAGGGCCTGGATCCCATATCAATGTCCCACACATGTCCAGCTGAAGGCCTAGAGCCCAAGGTAGTGTCCACTATGAGTCCAGCCAGTGGCTTAGAGCCCACAGTAATGTCTCATGCTTGTCCATATCGAGGATCTGCACCTGGAAGGCCCAAAGGCCAGTGGTGGAAGCCAGAAAACCTGCGCCGGTGGGGTGAAGGATTTGCCCCACCAGGCTGAGGGATCTGCACTGGAGCCAGGAGGTGATGTTCACAGTGAAGACCAGAGCTCCCCTGATGAGAACACCAGCCATTCTCAGAGACAGGAAGGCCCTGAGCTCCTCCTCCAATGAGAAGAGCCAAGTTTGCATCAGGAAAACAAACCACAGCAAGCTCATCCTAGAAGATCAACAACACACGATCTTCTCCTTTAGTTCTTTTTTTATGCCATTGGCAATAATCCTCAAGTGGGACTTCCATGCCCAAACCATGCGGATTCAGTTCAGCTGGGTGCTCCAAGTTGACCACTAGTTAATCCATCACAAACAATAAGAAAATGATCAAATGAGGCTGAGTCTGCTTATTATATAATCTATTTGGGGAATTAGAAAATACATTGTTAACCAGCTTTTTCCCTGGCTGCTATCAGAAGAGGAATCGGAGAGTTTCTAAGCTCAAGAAGGACTTGAAACCCTTTGGCTGGTGGAAAGATGGAGATGGGTGGGTGAGAGGGGCCACTAATCCCTAGACCAGAGCCAGGAAGGAAGAAAGGGCTTTTGGCTTATATCACAAGTCATGAACTCAGCCAACAACTGCATGATTCAGGAAACTTCCCCTGTGTCTCTGGATAAAAGTTAGCACCTTGATTTTGGGCTTGTAACAACCTAATGTAAGAACCCACTTGAGCCTGTTCAGACTTCTAAGCTACAAAACTGAAATACTAAATTTTAAGCCACTAATATGGCAATCTGTTAGAAAACTAACAGATGAGAGCAAATGTTACCAATATAAATCTAAATATTATCCACATGTATATCAGTGAGGTTGCCTACAGGTTACTTGTGAGAAAAATACTTGCTTGATAAAAACAATTTGGAAAACAATAGCAAAATGTGCATACGTCTGAGGGGATCTATGAGCGGTTGCATGTGCTTGGTTGTATGCATGACTCGGGGAATCAATACAAAATGATGCGGACTGTACTAGTTTGCCAGTATGGGCTCAGTGGTGTAGGAGGCTGATATATGCGGAATGGGATAAGATTGAAATAGAAAAGTCAGGCAAAGAATGTCGGTTATCAGAGGCCAGGGTGTGCAGGAGTGAAGGGCAGGGTGGAGAAGTTGTTCAATAACTCAGTTACAGTTATGTCGGAGTAAGAAGTCCCGGCATGCTATTGCATAGCAGGGTGGCTTTATGCAACACTACAATACTGTATATTTTAAAAAGCTAGAAGAAAGGGTTTTGAATGTTTTTACTATAAAGGAAAGGTAAGTGAGGTTATAGATATGTTTAACCAGATTCAAACATTAGATAATATACATATGTATAGTACCCAACAAATATGTACCATTTTTATTTATTGGTTAAAAATTTAATAATTAAAAACAACTACAGGAAAATAAAGACTCCACTAAAAATCAAAAGCATCTCTAATATCACATTTATATGAGGTGTGGAGGTGTGATCAAATATACCAAATGGTACATTAAAAAGAAGAAAATGTGTTTTTTTTATAAAATGGAGTATTACTCAGCCATAAAAAATGAGATATTAGAGACATTTGTAGCTAAGTGGATGCACATTGAGATGATACTCTTAAGTGAAATAAATAGGTCACACATGTATAAATACCAGATAGTTTCTCTGGTGTGAGAAACTGAAAGTGTAAATAAGGACTAAAATGTATAATAGGTAATGTGAAATAGGAAGAAAAGGGGCAAAGGGGAAAGAAGTGGGAGGGCTAGGGGAAAGGATAGAAGGGAATGGGATTAAAGAAAATGGAAAAATAGAAACAAAATCTTTGTAAATAGGGAGGACTGGAGGGGTTGAAGGGAGGGCTGGGCAAGGATGAAAAATAAGAACCAAGAGAGACTATGTAAAGGTGCAAATTTCCAATGATGAATGTCATTATATTGTAAACCTAAAATGTACCAATGATTAGAATGAATAATCAATAATGTAAAATAGGAAGAAAAGGTCCAAAAGGGTAGGGGTAGTGGGAGGGGCAGGGGAAAGGAAAGAAGGGAAAGGACAAATGATGAGAAATGGAAAAAATGGAAATAAAGTCTTTGTAAATAGGGATAGGTGGAGGGGGTGAAGGGAGGGGCTAGGAATGGGGAAAAAATAAGAACCAAGATGCATTATGTAAAGGTACAATTCCCAGTGAGAAATGTAATTGTGTTGTATACCTACGATGTACCAATAAAATAATTTAATTTTTAAAAAAGTTACAGTGAAGTACACATTGCTATTATGTAATTCACCTCCTCACAGTCCTCCTTGCTTCGTGTGGACTTATCTCATCATCTTCTCACTGTTGGAAGCAGGTCTGGAAGTGGTTTTTCCCTGTGTGTCTTTATTTTAGCTGTCATAGCTGCCTTAATGTATTGGATAAAATAAAAACACTTCTTTTTCATGATAATTGACTTTGGGAAGAACCAGAAGTCACGTGGTGTCACATCTGTTGAATAAGATGGATGAGGACACACCGTATTTTTATGACCCTATCTTTCCATTGAATCTCACTCAGCAGCAGCAATCACTGTATTTTTGATCATACTTCGTAAAGACACTAGTGGAAAAGAACTTCCAGAACTGCTTCTTAAGTGGCATGAATGATGGGATAAGTATGCTCAAGGTGAGGGGGAGTATTTTGAGGAGAATTAATGGCAATGTGCCTTTTAGTGTAGTAAACTTCTTATTTTTAATGTAAGCATTCACCATTGTTTAATCATACCTCATACACTTAAGTGAAATTATACACACAGACACACATACTCACATACAGTATAATGGTAAGTAACTAGGGTAAGAAAGAAGCAAAAGTTACTAGGTAACTCTGGGAACAGTATGGAATCATGCCTGAGAATCAGAGTTTGATGGAGCTGAATATTTACCGGCAGGTTCAATGGTCCAGGATGGGTGGTATTGTTCTGAGTTTTGTGGAAAGAGTTCTGTTGGAGAGAAGCAAATTGACAGTATTCATGGTTAGGTCAGAAAATCAGCATGACTTTTAATGGATCAAAAATATGACGTATGAAAGCTGCTTCCTAAATTGTACTGACACTTAGAGGTGCAGAATGTACTGGAAAACAACAGCTTGGAAAGTAGAGATTCTAAGTTTTATTTATGGACCTTTTGAAATACCAAAATGAAGTATTTACTGAGGTGTGTGCGTATTGTATGAGATGGAGATAATTGTCAAGGAAAATAAAACAGTTGAGTGACTACATTTCCTTCTACTAAACACAAAGACATCTATGTTGTAGCATTTATGCATTTGAGTGACATTCTGTGCTTACTTGTACAAAGAAGCTCGGTGTCTAAGGAAAGAAGAAAGATCCTGATGGAAAAGTCTGAAAAACATAACTGAGAGGGTCAGACTCATTCAGAGGGACGATGATCAAGAGCAGATTGTATTTGACTTATCTCATGCAGTATTATGGCCTCAATTTCCATCCATTTTCCTTCAAATGATGTGACTTCATTCTTCATTATGGCCAAATGAGCTGAATCTAGAACATAAATATATATAAAATATATATATTACATTTATGTATACATTTATATGTATGCACACACACGTGTGTGTGTGTGCATGTGTGTGTATAACATTTTCTTTATTCATCTGTTGAGAGGTAGCCAGGTTGTTTCCAGTGCTTAGTTACTGCAGACTGGACTGCTATAAAGATGAGTATCCATGTAGCACCATGTTTTGTTGTCCTCAATTCTTCCAGGAATATACCCAGGAGAGTTAGAACTGGGTCGAATGGAATTTCTATTTTTAGTTCCTGGAGGAATCTCCATATTGCTTTCAACAGTAGATTTACCAGTTTACGTTCCCACCAGCCATATAGAAGAGTTCACCAGTTTTGTTGCTTTTTGTGTTTTTGATGATAAAAAGGAGGCAGACTTCTTGGAGATGGGGAAAGGTAGCTGTGAGGAGGTTCAAGTAATTGAAAATGAGTGAGATGCTATTTGCATGTATAAATTCTCTCAAATTAACTTCACTATTATATATTGCAAATATATCCTAATAAAAGGAAAAAGACAAAGAAACTGTATACCACCATTGTACTCTAGTTAAGAAATGTATGTTCAGTGGAGTATGAGTTAAAAAGAGTAGATTAGGTTCTAGATTAGGCTCATTTCCTGTAGACTTCTCCTAAATTTTGACTAAGCTTTGTAGATCATAACTCTATTTGGAGCTCTATATGGTTCCCCATTCCTCAGTTTTCGTGAAACATCTTGTCTTGCTCTCATCTGAACTCTTTCCTAGGAAACCTCGACGCAGTCCTCCTGTGTTGGAAATTAATTGTGGAGCTCTTGCTTAACCCTGTCCCCAAGAGGCCAGAGCCTCATCCTCGCCTTGGATGCTAGCAGTGCTCTACCACTCTGTCTTCATGTGCTCAGAAAAGCACCCAGCTTAATCCTGAAATCACAAAGTATTTTAATCCATAACATCATATTATCCAAATACTTCCTTGTAATCACTGCACAAGTCTCAGCTGTACACACACAGATATCCAGGAGGAACATAAGTGCTCATAATTGAACACAATCTATGAGCCATTTGGTTCTACCTGCTGGGGAAGGGATGTATTGGGATTCTGGGTCTGCATTTTTAGCGCATTTTCCAAATTAAATAAATTCTCTCTCTTAATTTCCCAACCGTACTTCTGTGCTATATGCGGGTCCCAGTGTGGGCTATGAATATCCAATGTATTGTCTCAATATGTAGGTTAGTACAAACTGAAGTGAAACTTCTTTGGCTGAGGGAATAAGATAGTAATAAAGGAGCCCTCAGAATGTACTTTAGTGCCAACCTAGAGCTCTTAAAGTAGAGAACTCTGGCAGCACTTTAATGTTTTTCTAATGTAATGTTCACTGGACCATTGGAGAATTTGCTAAGTTGGACATCTGCAGAAATTTTTGGTACCAAAAAGCTTATTTCAGGATATAGATTTTTCCCTCGAATCCAAGATATCAATGAAAGAAAAAGTAGCAATAAACTTTTTAATTTTTCATTTTAAAATTATGAATAACTGGTTCAAAACATCAGCTCCTGAGTCGGTTACCATCTTCTATGTGGTTGAAGAAATAGGTGGCTAGAGATTGAATTTGAGAGGTAAATTGATAAAAGCAAAAAATACAAGAAACTTTATTAAATCTATACTTAGAGCATGGACAACTAAGACTACCCCTTGGTCTATGTTACATTATTCAAGATATTGATTCCACAACAAATAAGGTAGCAGCCATAATTATGGGAAATTCCCCATGAAATGTATTTCTTTATAAAGTCCCTGAATGAATGTTAATACTTTGCAAAAGCTTGGGTGTTAGTCTCAAAAAGTCTTATGGGGTAATTGGATATATCTGAGGTGTCGTTGAATTAATTAAGAGAAAAAAATCGCCTTGATTTTCCAAACACATTTGTTTTGTGAATGAAAAAGGAGAAAAGCTAAGATAGCTTATTTATTTTCATCAATGATGTCTGCTGTTGAGATAAAGCTGGCATGACTCCCCAAAAATGAAAGGATAAAAGAAAAAGGAAAGGCATGCTTTTCTTTTAATTAAATTCCATACAAAGATTTTCTTCTCTGAAAATGTTTTCTCATCTTCATGTGTAAGAATACGATTATAGACAATATATTGAAAAGGTTTTCAAATTAAATAGTTGTGAAAAAATAACATAATTATCTGAAACAGAGGCATTCATTTAATTAAAGTTTATTCTGTTATTTTTTGTACCAGCAAATTGTGCAGTATTCTTCTCATTTTTGCCAACAAATGCAAAGATTTGTGCAAAGAAACCACTACATTTTAAATTATTGTGTTGTTGCTTTAGATTTATTTTTAAATTTATAAGTAATAAACATTTATCGTAAGCAACATGATGTCTTGAACTATGTATGATTCATGGCATGGCCAAAGTGAGACAAGTGACTACAGATTATTTCATTTACTCATCATTTTTTGTGTGTGGTGTAAAGATTGATCATTTGCACAATTGATCTCTTGAATGTATGTCTCTCCTTTCAAGTAAATTTTGTCTGCTCCATGCCTCTGATAACCACTATGATACCCTGTGCTTTTATGAATTTCACTACTTTTTGTTTTTGTTTTTTGATATTTGGTACCAGGGATCAAACTCAGTCCGGACCTTGAACCACTGAGCTACATCCCCGGCCAGAATTTCACTACTTTTAGATTCCATGAATAAGTGAAGTCATGTAGTATTTGCAGGGGTGAGGGATGGACAGAGGGAGGAAAGGGGGAGGAGGGGAGAAGTGGAAGAGAGAAAGAGACAGGGTTGATGGGATAGAGGCCTACAGTCCCTCTTGTGGGTTTATCCCCAGTGACCTAAATACCTCTCAACCTATCCACTACTTCCCCACGGTGACAACCTTGGAACCAGGCCTTTCACATAGGGGCCTCGGAGGACATTCAAAATCCAAAATCTAGCACACATTGTCTCAAATGACAGGATTTTTAAAAGAATAGTATTTTATAAAATGTGTGGATAATATTTTTGTTATCCACTCACCCACGGATGGACACCTAGATCGATACAATGTGTGGCCATTGTGTCTAAAGCTGCAATGAACGAGGGATGCGATATCTCTTTGACATAATGTTATTTCCTTTGGATATACACCTGCAAGTGGAATTTCTCACCATATGGTGGTTCTGTTTTCAGTTTTTTAGGAGCTGACATCCTGATTTTCCATACTGGCTATCCTAATTTATATTTCCCCCAAGCATGGATTCCTCTTTCTTCACATACTTGGCAAAAATCATCTTTGACTTTTAAATGATAAACATTTAAATGGGTTTAGGAAGTTATTTCATTGTGGTTCTTAGTTGAATCATTTCCAATGATTAGTGATGTTTAACATCATTTTTCCATATAGTTGTTTGTAATTTATATATCTTCTTTTGAGAAATGTCTGTTCAGGTCTTTTACCCATTTTAATTGAGTTACTAGTTTACTGGTTATGGAATTATTCTACTCCCTTATGTATTTGGATATTGATTTCTTATATATAGTTTTGAAATATTTTCTCCCTTTCTATAGATTGTCTATAGATTCCATTAGACTAAATTTACTTTATAGTAGAATATCTGCTGGCAAATATTTAATTTTTTTCTTTTTGAATTTCTGTGTCATTTGAATGAGACTGGTTTTCCTCTCTATGCCGATTTTATTAATGCAGGCCTTCATCAACTACTTTCTGAAACTTTTTTCCTTAATAAATGTTTGAGAACATTATGGCATAATTATTGACAGAGTAAGATCTGAAATTAAGTTTTAATTATTTTAAGTAGGATTTTTTCTTCCTACTCTTGCATTAGATTCCCTGTCATTTAGGTCCCATATATTGCTATTTATTTCATTAATTCAAAAATATTTACTTTTCACATGTAATTCAATGTACATGACATCCTATAAAATATTTTAGGAATCACTGGTTAACTTGTAATATAATGATAAGAGATAATATGGACACAGTACACTAAAATTTAACAGTTATGATTTTTTGACAATTGAAATGCATAGTTCAAATTTAGTTCAAATTTAAAATCCAACTAGATAATTAATTTAGATTTCAAAATCCAGAAGCATACTCACACACATACAGTCAACCTTTGACACATTTTACTACTTAGATTCTCTGTGCCTAAAATTTCCAGTATATAAAATGCGCTATTAATAGAAGCTATCATATACTTTCCTCATGTTTGTGAAATGAGCCCATGTGAATAAATCGCTTAAGGGAATGAATGGTATACACTGAATAAACATTGGCAGTTGTTCATGCAGAAACTTCATTCTTGTTTCTTTCTGGGGAGAAGGCTCACCTTATCTTCAAGGGAAAGGAGACATTTGGAATGTTGCCACACATCATCTTATTGGAATAAGAGTTTGAGGACAGTTGCATAAAGAATTTAATGTTTTATTAGGTTTTATTAAGTTTACTATATGAAAACTACATTTCCCTGGATTGTGATTATTGTCAAACCAGAGAAATACGCATCTATTTTGAGGTTTGAACTTGAAAATATTAAACCAAGAAAACACTCATATAATGTCAAGATGGAAATTATTTACTTGCTTGTATTTATTAAATTAGGTTGAATCTTTTACATAATTTTGTGAGGTAAAATGTTAAGGAATTTAAATTTGCAAAAATTTGAAACATTGTGATTATAATACTCTATAGCAAGACTGAATATCTCTAATATTTTTTATTGTTCTGAAGCATAATACCTAATTTAGGATGAGAAACACTGGTATTTACTGGAAATTCAAATAAAGAGAAATGCAGTATTATCAAGAAGTAGGAAAATGGAGGATACAAAATTCTTCAGCCACCCAGATTCCCCTATACAAAATTATTTATTGCTTCACTCCTGGGAATGCTGCTAGTGACTAGTGCTGTGTCCTTAAATCCCTCTAGGGTCTGATGCTTTGCCCAAGGTCCTGTCCTCCCAGGCACAATGAACATGCAATAGCTGGCCAAGTTGGAGACACAGCCATCTGTCCATGTCTGCCAAGTGTGCGACAACTCAAATGTAGCTCATATCAGGTCTAGGGGCCCTGTGGCTCCCTATGAAGCAATTTTTAAAAACTCAGTAAGTTTATACTCTTAAGTGAAATAAATAGGACACACATGTGTAAATTCTGAATAGTTCCTCTGGTGTGAGAAACTGAGAGTGTAAATAAGGATCAAAATGCAGAATAGATAATATGAAATAGAAAGATAAGGCCAAAAGGTAAAGGGGAAGCAGGAGGGGTAGGGGAAGGGAAAGGAATAAATACGAAGCAAGCTTGCTTGCATCTTGGCTTCGCTCTGTCTAATCCTGCTTTCTTCCTCCCTGCTCCACTTGGCTTTGACCCCAAGGATAGTCCCTAATAATTCTCTCGAATTCTAAGATTCATTTTAGGTTTGTTTCCTAGAGAATCCATGCTGCACTAGTAACTACTTTCATTTGTTTCGTTTTATAGGCAAAGTTGGTTTCTATCATTCTTGGAAGTGGTCTTGCTTGGTTTTCATTTAACTTACTCTATTCCACCTGTCCACCTCTTTGGGCAGTGGCACTCATAGAAACTCATAAGCCTACGAAGCAAAGCAATTGAAACCCTGATTGATCCCTGAACTAAGTGAAGTCTCGGTGCTAAAAAGAATTATTTACAACCATTCCTTCATGTGAGAAGAGCCTGATTGCTATCAGACTCTCATTTTCTGAAGTGAAACTGTACCAAAAAGTGTGAAGCAATTTTGGTAACCCTGAAGTTACTAATACGTGATATAAAATATAAGCAGACCACAGAGTTCTTCTTTTAGAACAAAAAAAATACGTGTGAACTAGAGCAATAATGAAATTTCTCTTTCAAGGTCTTGTTGCCTATGTTCACCCAAAGAAAAAGAGAGAAGATAGATCTTGTATACATTTTTCTTTTTAAAACTCTCAAACTACTTATCCCATGGGATAGTCCGATTCCTGTTCTCTTCTTGACTTCACTTTCTACCTTAATAATTGATCTGTGGTTATGTGCTTCTGGAGTGGAAGGACTCAGAAAACTGAAGAGGTGGGTGGACCCTGAAACCTGAGCTATCTATAATGACTGGTTGGGTCTCCCCCCGGTTCTAGGGAGGATTTGAAACAAAATGGACTTTGGTTCTGTCTTTACGCCAAAGAAAATAGAGATGTTAGAAAAAACAAGTAATGTACTTAAGGAGTGGTACCAAGAATTGGAACACTGTAAAGAGTGTCGGGTTTTTCATCCCCAAGGTCTACGCGATTTCTTTTAAAACCGTATGTAGAGACCATTAACAAGATTTTAAGCACCAGTATTTTAAGATTTAAAAAATACAAACTCAGAGCACAACAAATTCAGTTCTTCTAGTTCAAACTTTCAGTTTCTAAAATACAATATAATGATGATTTAATTTCATATAAATCACATTGTATTTACTAGTGCTTTCTTTATAGTAAATTATTCTTTAATTATAAGATCATAACTTCTGAAGAAGAAATAGCTGCAGAACAATTTTTGAGAAATATGGCCACATCTAGAGGCATTATTAGATAATCCAATTTCATGGCTCAGTCTATTACATAAGTATCGATCATTTTCTAGCCAGGGAGAGGTGATGAAAGAGAAGCCACGCAGTGCTGAGGTGATGCAGGCAGTAGCTTGGATACCTGATTAGCAGCTCCATCTCTATCTCGTGTTTGCTAAATCTAAGGCATTTTCTCTTTGGAATGAAAGGATATTTTCTACCCCTTTTTTATCATCTTGGTGCATAAATGGGAAAGAATATATCAGAAACATGAAGCAGAGCGCTGCATGTGGTCTGGATGATTAGGAGGCTATGGGAGCATTTCTTGTCATTAGCTGTGTCTTCCTAGAATGCAAGGAGACAACGAAAGGCACAATAGAAAAAAATAGCAAGAAATTGCTGTTAAACATTATGATTCTGGGTTTCTTTTCCAGTCATTTTCAACTTTGGTAGAAAATTATAGAAGTGTTAGGTACACGCTACTTTAAGCTCTCTCATATTGTCATACTCGGTTAATCCGCCTTATTATTAGGTATTGATGACTGCATGCAGATGCCAGAGGTGTTGCCCCAAAAAAGTAATTGAAATTAAGAGCAACAACAAAGACAGTTCAAGTAAGAATCATTAATAACATAGAATAATCTAGATAGAGTTAACCATCAAGAAAAGCTATAGCTTGAGAGGTGTCCTCACTCCCCCTGAAGCCAAACTCAAACTCTCACAACTCCTTGCTGAACTACACGTGATAAACACTGGGCGACCTGCTTGGAGAAATGAAAAAAATGGAAAATAAATCAATTTCAATAGGTTAAAGTAAATGAAGACCACGCAAATTAATACTAGCAAATGCTACTTATACAGAGACATTTTCCCATTAAATAGTTTAACTTCAAGAAATCTATTAGCTTCCTTTTCTAGGTTGCTGTGTCCTGAACAATTTGTCCCTGAGTTTGCACACACATCCAACTTAGCTGTCTTCCTCCATACACCCTTCATTCGCTGGGATAGAGTTGCAAGAATTTAAGGTTGGAGAACACACATGCTGCACAAACAGCGTAGGCTCAGGAATACTGTACCTGCCTTTGACTTTACTTTGACTTGACTTTTAAAACTGAGCTACTTAAAACTCCTCCTCTAGGGAATACTTTATTGGGAGATTATTTTTATTATATGGAGCCTGATACTATTGCAAAATCTTGTTGGTTGAATGTCTATTGCAAGAGGATAGAGGGTGTGAATTTTTTCACATGAGAGTTTCTTTTCATTTTTATGGAGCCTGAAATTGAGAAGTAAGACTATTGCATACTTGAATACAATTCTTAAAAAACGGAGCTTCTTCATTTTATTTTACAATTCAGAGAATTGTGGTGGTAAAGCTCTGAATTACAAAACCTGCCACTTTAAATTGTGCTTTGTGAAATGTTCCAAACTTAGGGGTGATGGTTTTGCACGAATATCCCATATAACTGGAGTGGAAATTATCTGAATAGAATGCATTTTGAGAATGCGATGTATCTTAAAACTTCATTCTCATAGAGCGTTATCTCCATGATTAAAGAAAATTTATAGTGGAGCAAAGAAATTAGTGGGGCAAAGAATAGTGTAGTGATCAAAACATGACTTAGAATTCCATGCTGTATAGTTTCAAATTCTTACTTGAGTTTTCACTCTGTAGCTCGAGGAAGGTTATCCAATCAGTCTCTTTGTTCATCTGTAAAATGGAGATAAACGTTTCAGCAATTTTGAAGAGTAAGTTCCTATAGACTAAACCTGTCACAAGTTTCTGGTTCACAGTAGGTGCAAGGGTGCCTGTTTTGCCCAGCTCCAAGAGCACCGTACACAATGGGGCCGTGTGACAGTGCTTGGGAGCACAACCAGGCATGCGTGTGGCCACTGGTCACTATGGCTGTGCCCAACATGGTGCTGTGAAGTCCAGGAGAGGACAGCTCCAGCCTCACTAGGATTCATGCAAGCGTGTTTCTATGTCCTGGGCTACTAAGGACAGTACTGTTCGTGCCTGCCATCCTTCCATTTTATACATCCAATTTGGATAATGAATTCCATGATCTTGATACTTACATATTTTTAAGTGAAACTAGCATACCTCTTATGTTTTAATGAGGGGCATTTTTCATCTACTTAAATCCCAACACCCATTGTCGTAGATTCTAATAATCTACATGGTCCCCTTATCAACACAGTTTTCCAAGCACAAAAGCACTGATTTGATTCAGAAGAAACTCCATGTCTTCCTGTCATTGTGGCTTTTTTTTTTTGCTTTTGAAATGATTTAATTAATTTCTCCATAAAATAGTACTTCGGAGTAGTTTCTTTTTAAATTTTATGTTTTCTTTTTTAAATTTTCATTTCATGTTTTACATTAAGAAGTAAAATTATGTTGTATAACGTACACAACATGATGATTTGAAGTATGTACAGACCACAGAATGACTAAACCTAGCTAATCAAGACACATTACCTCAGGCAGGGGATTTTGCTCAGTGGTACCGCCACCTGCATCGCAAGTGCAAGGTCCCAAGTTACCATTTTTCTGATAAGAATTATTATATCCACACAGTTTGCATTTTTCAAGAATACAAAATAGTATCATGTATGAAATAAAGTAATTTAGCTAGTTATTCAAATTTTATTAAATGATATTTCAGCTAATTTTCGCAAATAATTATAAAATATCTTTCAAAAATATATTATTAAAACAACAGCTATTTCTAGGTATTGAGATCAAGAGTTATTTTTACCTTCATTTCTTTCAGTCATCAGCTGATATTTTTACAATGTATATGGTATTTTTGTATTAGAAATAAAATATTTTCATTAAAAAAAGAAGCGGAAAGCACAACTCAGAGTGGAGATGGGTTATCTACATAAATAATTAGATTATTATGTTTGGAAGAAGCATAATCGTCAATTTCCCCAACTTATAAGCTTATTTAATCATTTATTTATATCAGTATGGGTTCATTGACATGCATTTCATACTTTGGGTTATAATTTAATAGTTGCTTGTTTGTTGCCCAAATTCTCTCTCATTGGAAATTATTTCAAATAGCTCTTTTGTTCTTTTGCCATCCTTCCATCATTTTATTTAAAAATAGCACCTCCTTACTCTTTTATACCATAAGATGTTAATGACTTACCTTGCATCTTTCCATCCCAAGTCTTAAAATAAGTCATTTATTCAAGAATCTATCCTTCTCATTCAACAATGGTACTAGAAGCCAAGATCTTGGTGGTAAATATGCTGTTAGGAGAGAGTCAGTGCCTCTAGACCCTTCGAGATGACAGAGAAAAACATCTAGTACGTGTATGAGTAGGTATACGTGCACATAGACCAACCTGGCTATACACGTCAGTCTATCTGCTACGATCTGAACATCTGTGTGAGGGACTGGTGGCCTTATGAAAAGGGGCCCCCAAATCTGCCATGCTTCTTTCATCGTGAGAACAGAGCAGCAGCCCCATCCATGAACCAGAAGGATGGAGGATGCAGGGCTGGCCCCAGCCTGAAGGGTTGGAAGCTCCCGGAGAGCTGCTGGTGTGAATCTCCTTTGAAAGGTTGAAGAAGGAGGAGCCTAATGTCCACAGGTGATGGCCATAGGGAAAGACACAGACGCTGGTGCCCAACTGAGCTTTTCAAACCCAGACTAATTTCTCCCCTTTTCATGCAACTCTGTCTGCAAATCTCCTGACGGGGGCCATTCTAAGTCAGGACGGGCCTTCTCCCTCAGTCTGCTGGCCTACATGCCAGCCATCCCTGAGGACACTCCAGGGACACACCCAGAAGTGTGGCTTACTAATTCACTGTGTCATTCAATCCATCAAGTGGACAATCGATTAACAGTCACAATTCTTCAATTCTGCCTTTATTGGGGTAATCTCATTTTCCCTGTGGTTGTATACTATTTATGAATTTTTTAAGAGTCTTGGAGATCAATATCATTAGTCAAATCATAGTGGAATATTATCATGGTTTTAATATTAAATTTAATAATATTAAATTATTCAAGCCACATTTATGTCGATCCATGTCATGTATTACTGCCATATTATTTTTCCTCCTCAGTATCTAGCTGTCTTTACCTCTGTAACTCTCCAGTTATGTGCTGTAGCAAATGTCAACACTTTTAAGGAGGCTACTTAAGAAAAATAGCTATTGGGAATTGAGAATAAAATTATCAAATTTACCATCTTTCCCTAATATTTTATAAAAGCCCTTCAAAGTAGAGAGGCTTTGAGAGATATTCAATAGATGTTGGTCAAAGATCTGTTTATGTATTGATAACATATTAATCAAGTGTTTTGTTGAAAGTTTTAAATTTCCATCTGAAATATTATCCTGGTGTTTAAAAGAGATTTGCAAAGTAGACAAACAAAGAAATACATGTTTAGAGAAAGAAAGATTATTAAATCCTACAATAACTGTAGAGTGATGAACAATGACGAAGAACATCGTCATATGCACCAACAAGCAGAATTTAGACATCATATACGGTTTTCCAATAGTCCCATTGACTGCATCAACTCCCTAGCATAGAGAGTGTTTACTTCAGGGATAGATTTCCATTTATGCACAATATTCAGGATTTACTGTAATAAACAGTCTCAACCATGAAAAGTAGAGAGGTTAATTAAATCTGAATTTGCGAAAATAGGTTGATATTCAGTAGGCAAGAAATGAGACATGACCTCAGAAAAACTAGGAACAACAAAATGCACTAAAGGGAAAATGAAATTCCTTCTTTCAGGTGAAGTGGTAGGAAAGAAAGTCCACATTTCTGAATCCCAAATAAAGTATGGTGAGACAGCTTGGGGAGTAGAGTCCATATAACTTGGACTTCATTGAATTGGCAGAACTGCAGCCTTGAATGACCTTTGAGATGAAGAGGGTGGCACCAACTTTTTGTTGCTGTTTCATGATTGTGAGACTAGCACAGAGAAAGAGTCTTCTCCCAATTTCAGTCGAAAATAGATAGCATTTCTTCAGCCCGAACAGGTATCAGTAACCCTAATGCTATGAACCAGATATTTTGAAGGGTACTTTTAGGACGTTGATCTTGGACTTTGCAGAACTTGAAACTGAGAGTAAGTATTCTCCATTTAAGCTTCCCAGTGTGTGGCAGTCTCATTAGAGCAGCCCAGGCTGACTGAGATATCCCACACAGAAATAAGACGACAAGCAGCACAAAACATGAAATGTGAGAGAGCTTGTTCAAATTGCTTATATCTCCAGAACACACAAGTGTTTTGTTATTCAAACCATGATATCAGTTGGATTGTTCTGAAAATAACCAACATTTCTCAGCAGAATTTTGAGATCAGGCATTGCTTTCTTCCTAGGACAAGTTCCCTGTGTTAGGGTGCGAACAGAAATAATTCATTTTATGTGAAATTACCGAGATGGAGGCCAGTTTGATATCAAACTAATCAAGATATTTTGTTAACTAAACATCTGTAGAGATTTCTCCTCACCTGTGACTCTTCAAAATTATTAACCAGTTTCTCCTCCACACAGATAGCTTTTGAAAAGCCAAAATAATTACTTAATAGTGAAATGACAAACCTGTAATGTTATAGGAAATTTTCTGGCATAACTACAGTTTTCTTTTAGAGAACATAAAAAAACTATCTAGAGTAATTAAAAAGCACTAATTTATTGACTTTCATCATCTTGGTATGCATACTTATTAAGATATAAGTGTTAATTAGGATTGCAGCAAATGTAATCATAATATTTCAATCACCATTATATTTTGCAACACCATTTCTGAATTACAGTTTTTAGTATTTGAGAGATTATTGTTTCCTTTTTCTTTTAAAATATTGAAAATCTTTTCAGTTGAAGAAATTGAATTGCTAACATTAATTAATTCAATAAGTTTACCTGCCTAAAAAGTGAAACATCTGAGATGTTGTATTTATTTATCATTTGCGTGCCATAGAATTGCTTTTGCTATGTCAGTGATTCATCTAGAACTCAAAGAATAGCATACATTTAGCCTGATATATATGGGTTTATATTATAATTACATACATATATAATATACATTAAACAAACATGTATGTCTATATATGTATCTATATTCCTATCACTATTACCACCATATCATGATCTTCATCTATCTTCCATCTATTCATCTATCACCTATCAGTTTTCACATATTTATATCATTATACCTAAGCATTTATAACTCCACATCTTGCTTTTTCTTTCTCATAAAAATAGTTTCATTTATATATTACTTAAATATCTAAGAGTTTGTAGATTCTCTTATTGAGCTGAAACCCAGTATAATGACAAATGATGATGACTTTGACATTTGATAATTTTTTTCATAGAAAAAACTCATAGCATAGCTTGTTATTAAAAGAAAAGACATGTTAAAAATAAAAGTACCATCGACTGAGAACTGAATGACCTGGGTTTAAAAAATCTGTTTTAATTTGAATCTAATCCCTTTAGTCTAATGCCTCTTTCACTTTCATCGTGATATTCACTGGTCCATTGTTTCTGTAGTCTCAACTTAGATATTTTTTAAGTCATTTACTACTTTGAAGAAGTAGCTGTTAGACTATACTATTATTATTAATGAGTAGACTTTTTTTTGGCACCACATATTTTTCATAAGGTAAAGACTTAGTAGAAATTTAAAAATAAAAAGTGTAATTGCAGTAAAAAGTATTATTAAGTGATCAGTTAGATACCTATCATTTCTTAGCATTTAAAAACTTTAGCTGAAGACCTCATAAACAAACTTTTTTTCCAGGATGTGATAAAAAATATGGTGAATGTTTCAATTAAAAATTATAGAAGACACATGGTGATTAATCCCCTCACAACATCCCTCCCTTGCTTCAAATACACTTATCTCATCATTCTTACCACTTTCTGCAGCAGTTCTGAAAGTCCTCTTTCATAAGTGTCTTCAACTGCACTGTCCTGACTTACTTGGTGTCCCTAATTGATTTAAAACACTCACCTTTCGTGACTATTTTCTTCTTGGGAAAGAGCTAGAAGTCTCATGGTGATAGCCCTGGTGAATAAGGTGGATGGGTCCAACTTTCTGTTTGATTACAATCAGCAAGAACAGGGCAAGATAAAGCAATACAAAACAAAACAAAACATGAAAAGAGATAGAAATATGAACAAGAAAAGATGTTCCTATCAATTAACAATTATGGAAATAAAAAATTAAAACTATAAAGACATAATCACTACCCAACTACCAAAATGGATTTTAAAAATTTAATAGCAAGTGCTGGTGAAATAACCAGGAAAGTAGATCATTTATGCATTGTTGGTGAGAATGTCAAATGATAAGTTTCATATAGTCACTATGGACAGTTTCATAAAAAACAAAGCACATAACTACCATATAACCACACACTCCTCACAATTGAGAATTTTTTGAGATTAATAATATAGACAGGACTTGTACACAAACTTGTTGGATATGAAGGATGAGAAAAGTAAACCTGCGTTGCTCTGGACCTTAAGCACAAAGGATTCATATTTTCCTTATTTAGTAGAAAGTCAGTTGGAAATTTGTTTTGTAGATACTCATCAAATTTAGGAAGTTTCCCATATATTTTTACGTTGATGAGAGTTTTTTCATTAGCAAGTGTTGAATTTTGTGAAACAAGTATTGCTTTTTGTAGTATGAATTTTTCTTCCTTAGTCTCTTAATGGGGTGGATTACATCCATCCTTATATGAATATTGTATCATTATATTTCTGTCATTTATAATTCTACAAGTAATTATCACTCCTAATATTGCAAGAGTTTGGATCTCCTGAAGGACACCTCTGGCTGCCTAATCCGGAAATAACATCATTTAAGCATAAAGATACACGTGGAGAAGAATGTGATACTGGTCTTTTTAAAATTGTGCTCTTCTTTTTCTAACTGTGTTTTAAGAATGACTTGTGTAAATAAACAAGCAAAATAAAAGACTATCCGAGATAGGGAAATAGAGGTCTGTCAAGCAGAAAGAAGACAAAGAGATAGAGAGAGGGGAGGGGAGGGGGAAGAGGACACATGTCACGCACATGAGCCCACTACCATGATGGATGTGTTCATGATGTACCACAAGCACGTGCTGATGAAATGAAAGAAAAAGAATTATTTATACGCCCTATATAAACATATTTTTAATTGGATATGCAATTTGCAAATATGGCTAGAAAAACAACAAATATCACTTCAACACCAATCCCAATGGTCAGTTTAGGCTTATTTATTCAGTTTAGAGAGTGTTTGTTCTCTAAAGTGCTACTTTTCCACCTTAAAGTAACTATAAAGTTTATCTAGCCAAAATGTCAATTCAGTGATTGTTTTCCCCTGTGTTCCTTTTGCCAAAGTGGCTGCCACTTTGATCTTTCACCTGCAGAGATGCAGTTTCCATTCATATAATACAGCATGCTAACTGCCTGGTAGCTGTAATTATTAGATCCCTCTTTACATTGTAAACAAAGTCAAATTTCTTGTATCTTCTACCATCTGTCTTGATTCTATCCCCTAGCTACATGCAAATATTAAATTTCTGTCCAATGGAGAATATTTACCAATTTTCAAAGACAGAAATTATTTCCCCTCAAATTTTTTTGAGGGGCAGAATGTCAAGTGATTTGTAAGCATATTTCTACATTAAATCACTTCTGAGAGCCAGTGATTTTTCCTGAATTAAGGTAAACACTTTCAATTACTTACCTAAAACTCCAAATAATTTCTAGTTTAAAGTGGAGGATGAAATTCCCAGTAGGATACGCACATTCACTCTCTGACCTCAATCTTGTTTTATATGAACTCCTTATATTGGCCTACTTTATCCCATACTAGAGAAATAAATTTTTCTAGTATATGACATCCTCTCTTCCCTGTGAGCCCAGACTGTTAAGACTCTTTCAAACTCTGAAAACTGTACCCTCCCTTGCACACACCAGGGATGTCTCTTTGTCAACATCCCATACTATTTTGGGGGTGCATTGCTCCTCATCTACTTCTATACCAATATAGATTCTCCACTAACTCCTTAAAGTAGATCTGGACAAACTGTACTGGGGAAGATACGTTGTGCATGGTAAGATATACTTATTTGTTGCTTGTTAAGAAGCAATATATGTAGTAGAATTTAAGGAACACCAATAATATTTCTTTGAAATATCTCCAAATTTGTTCCTATGTCCAATTTTTTTTTTTTGGTACCGGTTATCGAACTCGGGACCTTGAGCTTGTGAGGCAGGCACTGGAACCACTGAGCTAAACCACTAGCTCCCTAAGTCCAATTTTATTCACTTTCTATTTCATCTTTTTGTACTATTTGAAAAAAAACAATGTATGTAGAGAACACTACATGGAATGGTGTAATGAAGAAAACTGGAAGATAAGTGTAGTGTTATTTAAATAGTTTCCATGAGAGGAAATAAAATTATATTTTTGCCCATGACATTGAAAGGTAGAAGTGGAACCATTTGGATGCTATGCAAAAAATGATGTATTTCATCAGATAAGTCTAAAAGAGATATCTAATTTACTCTACCAAAATATAATGCTTCATTCCCTGCCAAATCAAATTTGTTCCTTGTAAATTTTCCAGTGGTAATAAATAGCATCATTCCTTGACAAAATTAAATCCTAAAATTATTTCTTGATTGCTTTTCATCCTTCCCTCTCTATGTCTAATCCATGGCCAAGTCTATTTAAATCTACAACCAAGTCTAACTGGCTGTGAATTAGGAATAGTGGTTTCTCAAATACAACCTGGGAGCATCTACCTCGCTTTTCTCTGTCTGCACTGATAAAACCCTACTCAGACCCACCAAATTACCCAGTAAGTCCAACTGGCCTCCTCACTGTAGTATGGCCTGTTCATAACCGATTTCTTTTTATGAGATAATACTACTTCTTAAAATGAAAGTGCACAATTTTAATTTCTTCTATACGGCCAAAAATGTTTCTGCTCATTGTTTACAACTTCAAAGATTTTCATTGTTTTTCCCTTGTCATTTTGCTCCAAATGCACAGGCATCTTGTTTGTTAATACATTTGATATCCAAAGAGCCAAGAAGTGATACGCATCTCATTTGTTCCTAAAATATGTCAATTTACTTGTCTGTCTTTTGGAATTTTTGAGGGGCTGTGGAGTGGCTTTTACTTATCTTCATGTGACTAGCTTCTTTTTGTCATTATTGTTTCAGCATATGTGTCCTGAAAGAGGCATCTAACAATCGAAATCTAAAAATGCTCCCAAAGACTATCGCTTAACTTTATCTTCTGTGTTATAATGCAAGCTCCAAGAGGATGAGGACCATGTTCATTCTCTTGCCGAAGACTGTGTGGGGCTTGAAAGCATACCTGACACCCAGTAGTACTGAATAATACCCAAGGTCAGAGAAAAATCGACAGATAAACTATTCCTGAAAGTAAAAGCTATGGCTGTTTTAAACTTTAATGCAGCCATCAGAGTGGAGAGTTGTATTATTTAACCATTAAAACTTTATTAAACTTGAAATTCTATGGATTTATGATTTTTAGTCTTTACCTCAAAAGACTTTTCAGAATGTAGTATGTTGATACCATGCCTTATGGGTTTGGAAGTAGACTAAACAGTGTTCTCAGGCTTACTAGCTCTTAGGCTCGCTTAACTTCCCTTGGGATTTTGATGTGTTAAAAAGAGATCAATGATAATTGGCCACATTTGTAATGGCCATTGAGTTTACTAAATAAGAAACTAAATATAATGCAGAAAAATGCCTAATACAGTCTCTTACATAATGTATAACCAGTCAATGTAAGTTTAATTTTCAAATTTACTTTATATTGAACTGCATACAAATTTCAAGTTGGCATTGCTAACTATTCTCAACAATAGCCTGATGTTTTCAATGGTAGTTATATCCCTCACATGGATTACACAGAGAAAAGCATGTTACCATCCTTTCTGGGCTATAGTCTTATATTTTATCTCCTTCTTTTCTTCCAAGTTCAAATGAGCATTCAAAATCTACACAGCATACAATATACAAGTCACATGGGATGGATGCATCATGTGATATACCTGGGAGTGCTGTTACTTCCATGTCATCCTCCATAGACCCTGATAAACTGTTGTGTAATTATAAATGTAGAAAAGCTTATTAATACTGTATTTATGCAGTTTGAATTTAGATGAGAATGTATGTAAAGACAAGAGCCTTGTTGTTAGAGCTGATTTGCACATGGCCAGTATTATGGTCTGGTTTTTTATTTTGTTTTTCTGTTTTTTTTTTGTTTTTCCTTTTTTTTTCCTCCCTACACCCCACAGGATTCACAGATTCTGGGATTAATGATTCAAGACCAAAGATTTAAGGTAGAGATAGAAATCTTACATGAGTAGGTAGTTCCATTTATGGAACCCCACCTCAACTAAGGCTATCAGGGTTTAATAGATGTAGTGAGGAGTTCTGCTGAAAAAGCTCTTTGATATATTGGTGTAGTACAAATGTCAAGAAATATTACTAATGAGAAAGAATTTTCATGTACAGGAAGATGTAAAACTTTATTTTATCAGTAGAAATTAGATTTAGGCAGTTATGCTGGGCTTTCCAAAAAAGGTGCTTTTTGAGGAAATAAGGAATATAAGTGAATATATGAGGTCAAAATATATTCTTAAATAGCAAAGTGTTCTACCTTATCAGTAATATATTCGGTCAAAGAGGGTTAAAAAAATTAAGTAAAACATAATTATATATTTGATATTGCTAAGATAGATTATTAAACATTTGTATGAATTCAATCTGGATAGGAGAAGATTGTACAATAAAGTTCATTAAAATTCAATTATTTATTAAAATCAAAATTAAAAGTATTTTCACTGGGTTCATATTTCGATTTGCAAAAAAATTTATTAAATGTGCTGCAAATTAGATTAGTTAAATATGACAAAACATTTCATTAATGAAATGTAAAATATAAAGTAAAAACAAAAGCAAATTTTCTATTTATTCAAATGTCATAATTATAATGAACCAACTAACATATAAATGAGAGACATTTTAAAATGCAAAATATTACACTTGAACTTTAAAAGTTCAAGGTGACCATTATCAAAAGTATCTACTTCTTCCTCAAGTATGTTATATTTTTTGATAGAAGTCAAGAGGGTGTTTGGCTCCAAGGATGTGTGTTAACATCAAGGAAAGAGATTCTTGACAATAAGCCTTGTGCTTTAAATTAGAAAAATGCCACATACTCTCTAATATTTTTGCCAGACCCAAGGGATTATTTGTACACAGATAAAATTGAACAGAAAGATTTGTGAGAGGAACACACCAAATGTTATATATACCCAGAATTTCTTCAAATATTTACATTGGTGTTTTGGAACATAATGTTCTACTAACTGGGTGACATTTCCAGGGGAAAGTTTGCATTTTCCTCAATGTTCCTGTCAGTGCCTCTTCCTATAAATTCTCATGTAGACACTATGCTAGAAATCTATCATTTCAAATGACATTGTGTATTATCCAATCTCTGCAAAATTAAATTTCTAAATATTATTGGTGCCAAATTATTTCAGTATATCAATATTAAACATTTTTTAAAAACAAGCTGAATTGGGTTTGTAATTAAATGATTAAATTGTTTTCTTTATTTTCTGAGAAAGTAAAGATGGTTTTAATTATGAAAAGTTTTACTTTATGCTAATAACTTCAAACAGATTTTTATGATATTAAAGTTTAAAGTTTATGTGACTGTAATTAATCATAATAATCCAATGTAATTATACATGGCCAATGTCAAACAACATGATCATTTTACATAGATTCCATTAGAAATAGCCTGAACTCAGTAATTAAGGAAAAGCCAAAGTATATGAACACAAATAAAGTAACATTATACACCTCAGTTTTTCTTTGGGACACTGCTAAATTTGAAGCACTAATTGCTCCAGTTAGAATACTGTTAAGGAAAGGAAATTAGTGCTAGCTAAAAGTACAGGTGTGACAGCTATGAGAAATGAGTAAATTAAACAGTGTTCAAGCATGCTGGCAAGTATCAATGCTTAATTGGTAGTGGGTTATGTTCACAATGAATAGAAGTTCTATGAAGGAAATGGATACCAGTACAATGGAGACATAGCTGAAATTGATGGGTTGATTATCAGTCATTTAAAACCATTTGGTCTCATTTAAGGGTGCTTCTGTGAAATACAGCTTTGAAATTAAAAAAATAGAGTAAATGAAGTAACACTATTGCATTATTTTAAAGGGATGAGCAAAATATTACATTTGAATATTGTGGTAGTCAGCTTTCTCATTACTGGAACAAAAATACCTGACACCGGAAACTTAAAGGAGGGGACATTTAATTTGGCTCATGGTATCAGAGGTTTCAGTCCATGGTTGCCTGGCTTCAATGCAGAGGAAGGGCACAGTGGGAGAATGCTGCCCAAATTCTGACATCTTGGAAGCAGACAACAGGAAAAGAGTGTCAGGCACGGGGCTCCTCAGGATTAGATAAGAGTCCCCATGATCAGCCAACAAGACTCTCCTTCCAGCAAGGCCCCACTTCTGTTAAGGGCGTTCGGCTATGAATTCATCAACGTGGTAAGCCATAGACAGGCAAGTCCCCACACCAACCCATTACCTCTTCAGAAATCGCTTAATCTAGGCAAGTTGACAATCAAGATTAACCAGCAGGCCGTGGAAACAGAACTTTATGTCTTGCTTAATATAAAACGTTTTTATGTTTGGAAGTGATTTTTTTAAATCAGTTATTTCCTTCTCAATTCGATTCCTCCTCACATCTAGCAACTGTAGCAGGAACTAGATGCAGTCATAAGCATAGCTCATACATGCCCCTGCCCATATGTTTCCCACCGGATACACCATACAAACTTTCTTTCTGAAAAATATTTAATCACACATTTAGTATAATCACAATCTCAATCTCCTTGTTAAGCCTTCATCATATACAATGTCTGATTTCATTCTGATCCTCTATGTCTACTCTTCTTAGAACAACAATTTAAGAACTTATTCAAATCAAGTACACTGTAACAAGTTTTAGAAATACAAATTTTTTCCTGAAGCTGCAGCACTTTTGTAGAAATTGCGAATCTCCATGGATTTATAAATAGATTACCTTAGAGTATATAATTTGCCCTATTGTAACAGTTAACAAATATTTTAAAATATTAATAATTCATGAGAAATAAATGGTGACCGTGATGATGTCCAAGGTGTATTGAATTGGGTGAAATTACTGCCCCTCTCCATTCTTCAATTCCTTTGTTTGTAAAGCAAGCTTAACCAAATGCATTCTAGATTCCCATTTGATTCTCAACTGGCTCTTGATTTTTTTCAAACAAATTAAAAGGTTAACAAGATTAGTATTAACTTAGAATTTTCTAAGGATTCTCAATCATATCTGTTTCATAATAAAACAAATGATGGTTATAATTCATATTTCTAAAGAGAATTGTATGGGCAAAAGTATCACCCAGTGTTTCAAGGACACAGCAGTGACAAGAATAATAATAGCAGAGGGTAGTGTGGATTATTTTTAAAAACCTGAGATGCTAGATAAAAAGGACTTTAATATTCACTTGCCTATATTGGGGTTGCTAGTTTTGAAGGTTAATTAACAAGCTTATATTGATTATTCTTTTGATTAGAAATGATATGTTCTAAACCAAGCTAACTAGAAAAGTACTTGATTGAAAGATTTTAAGAGTACCAGTTGTGTCACAGAACTCAACGTTAAGCACACGGTTGGCCCTTGCAAGATACTAGAAAGTAGGAACTGAACGTTTTTAGCAGTTATTCCCATTCTCTCTTTTTTTGCATAGCTTTGTTCATGCTCAATGCTCTATCTGACATCATTCTTTTATATTTAGGAGTCAGGTTTCTTTGGAAGAGTCAGAAAATATCTCAATCATAGCTCAAAGATTCATCCAATTTTCTAGAGACAAAATGAACACGTTAGGTGAGATGTCACCAAGATAGTAGGGTCAGCCGGCCAATCTATCTTGTGTGACAAGTAGAGATGGAATCATGTGGTAAAAACCTGTCACTGTTACAGGATCACCTTGTCCCTATGGAGTAGATAATTCCAGGACAAGGAATAATGGTTTCTGGATAGAATGCATAAAACATATTATGAGGATTATTTCATTACTTTCAGAACATATTTTGCAATACAAAAGAGACACTAAAGAAATAACTTTGAATAAATAATTTCTCACATACCACCCATTATTTCCAGTGGCATATTTTGCTAACCACACTAATATATAATATGGAGGAACAATGAATAATAACTCCTTTGAATGAACTATTATCACATGCCACAAACTGTGTTAAATATTATTCATGCAATCAATAAAACCAACATGTAATTGCTATATTAAATATTCCATTCATCAGACACCAGCAATCAGTTACAGGAAACAATGACTCGTAAGTTTGGTGCATGTTCACAAGAGGAATTAATGGGGTCTGTGGGGGAGAACTACCAGGAGCTGCCTCAGTGGATGCTCACAGTAACCCCGTTACATAGTGTTACAGATGAGTTGTCTGGTCCTTAACTCTAGTATTAATTTTCCAGGTGTCACAGAAGGGCGCTACTGAAGCTTGGACATTGTTGTGATGCACACATACCCAATTCCTGGTTATTTCTGGTACAAAGGCAGAAGTGTAGGTTTGTAACTGTAAATCACACTCTCTCTGCTGCCAGTGCTTTTTCGCTCCGGATATAAATAAAAATGAAGAAGGAGTTCAATGTTCTCGAACTAACTTAACAAAAAGTGTCAAATCAATTCAGACTTTGTTACTAATGGTGACATGAAAATCTCAAGTCGACACTTTTCTTTAGATTTACCTGTCTGAGAGAAAATCGCTTTCTTGTAAAAAGCAATGCTGGCACAGACAGACTCTTGAATTTTAGTTTTACAAAGATGTTTATGAGAAGAAATGTTTTATGTCTGGTATTAAAGGAAAATGGGATTCATTTCAGTGCCACTGCAAAAATAAAGTAAGAAAGCTCTGCTTTAAAAACCCATCACTTTGGATGTCTTTTACAATAACAAATTGTTGCCCTAGCTGCATTTTTCCATTCCTGAGCATAATCTGAAGATCAAATGATAGTTTTGATTGAAGTATGAATCTTTATTATCTGTGAAAGAATTGAGTTGCTAATGAGGTGACATATTTTTATATAATCTTAACATTTCACATTTTTTTCTCCTGTCTCTTGTAGAGAGAAGTTCTGCTATAAATTTTTAAGAATATTTACCTTAGTAAATCAATTTATAGTGACTTGGCATAATAGCTAATGATAATTGCTATTTTTTTTGAGAATGTATCACTTACTTAATATGCCTTAGTAAGGCAACTATTAACAGTGCAGTTTTGAGTCAACATACTATCAACATACTAATTACAAATATCTCTTCCAAAATATTAATAAATATTCATACTCAAAATAAGCTTCTTTTGAGTGATAAAAGAAACTGTAGAGATAGTTTCTTTCCCCATGTTATCTTGTTTCTCTATGCATTTTACTTTCTATCTGGTTTTATACTCTGATTGTCACATTCCCCAATTTTCTATTCTGTATTCATAAATTTCCCTATAAGGAGTTACTAAATACTTCAAGTATTTCCAAGAATAATAAAGAAAATCATATTCATAGTTTTCAAAATGTTTCCTTATTATTTTAACATAAGTATTGTGATTATACTATTACATAGTTCTTCTAATTTTGGGGTTTTTTAATGCTTAATGAAATCTAGAATTGAACGCCCTGAACTTTCAATTATTATAAGACTGTGGAAATCAATCCAGGTGCTCTTATATCAGGCTCTCCCATGGTACTCCAGACATGCAGCAGAGACTTTAAACCATGGAATGCTAAAAGCAAGAAATCACCCCAGTCTTTTCTCATGCAGGGTTATTTTTAGTCCACATAGCTCTTATCTGAGTGATTTCTTAAGTAACTTAGATGGTAGAAAATAGTGTTCCTTTGAAAGTCAATTAAATTTATTATTTTCTTCTACAAGTTTGAACCTCTGGAACTGTGAGACACACTTACAAAAGGCCATAGACTTCTACTAGGTTCTCTGGGAATGCAAGATATTAGGTAATTAATAGTGCAGCAAACACCAATGCTTGTGCTAAAAATCCAGTGGCAAATTTGGACAAGTTAATAAGCCTCTCTGAAGTTATTTCTTCATTTATAAGTCTGGGACAATTGTTGTGGTGGATTCAATTTTATAATAACTGATAATGCTCTATAAATTGTATTTATTGCCATTATCAGATATTCCACCAGCACCCATATCTCTATAGTTTTGCTTTCTATATTGGTTGCTACTATAAAAGTGTGAAAACAATGTTCCTTCCAAAAATAGAAGGCAATTTATGGAGGTACAACAGATATGGACAAAATAAATCCATCTGATTTCTATGAGTAGACTAATTTATTCAGTATATTTTCTATTACCTCTTTTTATATAACTTATTGCAGCTTTAATTTTACACACTTTTAGTAAGGTTTGGATTGTCAAAACTTTGTAACATAAACAACATTAACGGCCAAAGTGATGATATAAATTTTAACTATTTAAGAGCCAAGCTATGTGTTATATTTGTTTAAATTTTCTCATTAATTGAAGGAAATATGAACTTATCTCTAGTATTTAATTCATCACTTTATAAACAGAAAAAATTATTTATGAATAATGATTTTGTTAAATTCTTTAAAAACAATAGTGTCTTCAGAAAATGATGCCCACAGTAAAAAAAAAAAAAAAATTATTTTGAAATCATGTTCTCTATGAATCTAAATCTTAGGAACATAAGGTACAAAAGAAACAAACTAGTTCATTCAGAAAGAATTCTTAATTAATTTACTTGACTAGGTATCAAATATTTATGAATCTAGATCTATTTTGTGCAAATTTTGCATTCCTGTGTTTTACTTCAAACTTATGCAGATATTTGAAGATATTTTCAATAATTTATTTTCTTTTTTGCTTAAATACTTTTATTGGTACATTTTAGGTAATACAATATGTTTACATTTATCACTGGGTGCTTGTACCTGTACATGATGTATCTTGGTTCTTATTTTTTCTCCATTCCCTGTCCTCCCTTCAACCCCTCCACCCTTCCCTATTTAAAAACACTTTGTTTCCATTTTTTCC
>NW_004624766.1:13917174-14010427 GCF_000247695.1 Heterocephalus glaber
TTGTCATGAAAGTATCTTATTTCTCCATCAATTTTGAAAGATAGTTTTGCAGGGTACATCAATTGGGGTTGGAGTTTGTTTTCATTTATGGCCTGAAAAATGTCACTCCATGCTCTTCTTGTCTTGTGGGTTTGTGTTGAGAAGATTGCTGTGATTCTTTTGGGCTTTCCTTTTTATGTGATTTGTTTCTTTTCTCTAACTTCTTGTGGAATATTTTTCTTCTACTGGGTTTCTGGAATCTTTATTTTATTTATTTATTTATTTATTTTTTATTAAATTACTTTATTATCAAACACACACACATACAAAAATTAAAACCACTCAAAGAAGAATAATACAAGGCGAAAAAACTACAATAATATTCAAATACATTAGAACTCAACCAAAACAGAACTGAAAAGCACTTAAACATTTTTCCATACAACTTAATAAAGCATCTCAAGCACCAATAAGATGCCAGAGGATGCGATTTGTTTCAGAAAGATCCCCAAAACCAACATTGAACAAAAATGATCTGGAAAAATACTCCAGTAAGTTAGCAGACTCCACATAAACCGAACTTCTCCCTAATTTAAATTTTGATACAGTCATATGACACACGATGGAAACACAATCCGAGAAATATGTTATTAGGCCATTTCATCTGTGTGTATCCTTATTTACACTTTCAGTTTCTCATACTAGAGAAACTATTCAGTATTTACACATATGTGTCCTATTTATTTCACTTAAGAGGATGGCCTCAATATACATCCATTTAGCTATAAATGTCTCTAGTTTCTTGTTCTTTACGGGTGAGAGTACTCCATTTTATAAAAAAACCATATTTTCTTTATCCAGCTTCCAGTTAATGGGCACTTGGGCTGTTTCCAAGCTTTCGTTATTACGAACTGTGCAGCTATAAATATGGGTGCACATATATCGCTGTGGTAAGATTCTTTTAATTCTTTTGTGAAGATACCCAGCAGGGGGATAGCTGGATCAAATGGGACGTCTAGTCCTAGTTCTTTGAGGTATCTCCATAAGGATTTCCACAGTGGTTGCACCAGTCTGCACTCCCACCAACAATGGAGAAGGGTTCCTTTCTCCCCACATCTCCACCAACATTTGTTATTAGATGATTTCTTAATAGCAGCCATTCTTTCTGGGATGAGGTGGAATGGTTTCTGCAATCTTAACTTTTATATGCCTATGTGTAGATTTTTTTTGATCATGGCTCATTGTAGTCCTATATGCCTCACTTATCTCTATGTCGAGTTCTTTTCCCCTATTTGGGAAGTTTTTTGCCATTACTTCTGTGAACAGGTTTTTTTTATGTCATCTGCACTCTCTCCAGTTTCTTCTTTGACTCTGATCAGTCTTATGTCATTAGTCTTTGCATCATCTAGCAGCTGCTGGATTGATTTTTCATGGTCCTTTGCTATTTTGAAGAAATTTTTCTTTTCCTGTCCATTAATTGAAATCCTATCTTCTATATCTGAATTTCTGTCCTCACATTGGCTCTCTCTTCTGTGTAAACGTTCAGTGGAGTTTTTAATCTCCTGGAAATTTGTTTGCATCTGTTTTATGGATTCCATTTGTTTCCTATGTTGGGATTCCATTAGGTTCCTCAGCTCCTCTATCTTTTTATCTGTATCCTCTGTAGATTTATTAATCATGTCTTGCACTATGGGCACAATCTCTGCTGTTATCTGAGAAATTATTTCTGATTTCATTTTTTCCAGTTCCTCCTTTGTTGCCCATTCAGGGAGTCCAGGTAGTTGAGTATCAGATTGTTCCATCTTGTTTCCCTTTGGGGTTCCCTTAGGTTATCTGGAAGTCTGGTTTTGAGACTTGTTTATGTGTCTTCTGATTTCAAAAGATGCAGCCAGCTGTGCCTTTGTTGCTCACCCAGTGGTCTTTAATTCTCAGAAAGCCACTGAGCAGCCTTTTCTCTGCTGCTCACCAGTACACCAATTCCTGGGTTCAGAGTGGGGGCCTTCTGGATCCCTGAGCTGACCTCTTGTCTGGGCAGGCTTCTGTCTGGGACCTGTGCACACTTGTGATGGTATCTAGGTGTGCCTCTCACTGGAGCCCCTATGTAGCTGTTGTCTGGGAGGGCCTTTGGTTGGGTGCTGTGCACCTCAGTTCCTGTTGTCAGCACAGGCTTCTGGCTGTCTCCACACACTTATCAATGGCATCAGGGCGAGCCTCTGGGTATTGCTTGTGTGCCTGTGTAGCTCTTTTCCAGGCAGGCCCTTGGCTGTGGCCAATGGTACTGTGGGCCTCTGAGTGAAGACTGTGTATCTGTGCAGTTCTTTTTTGGGTGGGCCTTCAGCTTGGGTGGGTGTGCCCAAGCTTCTGGGGTTGGGGCTGAGCCCTGGCTGGGATCTGCAGGCAGCTGCTTTGCTCTGGTCCACACAGCTGCTTCCCAGGATCTGTGCACATTTACCGATGGTATGGTGGGCCGGTTGACCTGTGTTTTGAAGAGATGATCAGTTTATTTTATGGTGATGGGCCTCATTTACAAGACAAATGAGTCATGCTAATTATGTAGTACATTAGTTTGAAGAGCTGCTATAATAGAATCAGTGACTTAAACAATGCAAATTTATCTCCTCATGGTTTGGGAGCCTACAAGTCCAAGAACAAAATGTCAACATGTGTAGTTCCTTCTGATGGCTCTCTCCCTGTCTTGCAGATGACCACCTCATTGTGTCTTCATGTGGTTATCTCTCTGTGTGCATATTTCTCTGGCATCTCTCTGTGGATATCCAAGTTCCCTCCTCTAAGGACACCAAATAAAGACCTTAAAACTTAATCATCTCTAAAAAACAACTCTCTCCTGTTATCTTGCCTATTATGTATTAAGGTTAAAGACATCAACATACTAATTTCAGGGAACATAGTTGAGCCCATAGCAAGTATGATACAAAATTTGGTCAAGCTAAAGTGACAAAGTGCCCTAAACCCCAAATTAAACATAAGGATAAATATTCATTTTTAAGCAACCACATATATGTAAGTTTTTGTGCTATTCAAAAACTTTCATGAAACCTTAATTCTTTGCAGCTTTTCTCTATCACAGGGTGTGGTGTCTGCTCTATGGAGTCCTAATCATTCCCATAGTTCCCAACTGAGATGTCATGAAGATTAGGATGTTAGAAAGGTTTCAATCCCCGAGCCTTTTGAAGCACAAATTAGGTGACTAAACTTTGTGGGGCTATGGTAGTGTCCTTTAGTCCAAATGCCAATGTTCCTTGTTCCCAACAAAAACTTCATGAGTCTGGCCTTTACTGTCTACATTTCTCTTAGTATTCTGGTCTTCTGAGATCTGACCAGAATCTTCTTTCAAGCTTGGGTTACATCATTTTAGGGTTTCTCCTGCCAGTAACTCAAGACGTTTCCAAATTCCTCTTGTGAACAGTTTCAAAGGCTTCTGAACCACAGAATCTGGTATAATCACAATAATTTCTCCACTTCTGGTACTAAAATCTATAATAGTTGTTTACCTGGTGCTGTGACAAAATACCCAGCACAACCAACTTACAGGAAGAGAGGATTATGTTGCATCATGGTTTTTAAATATTTCATGCCACTCAGATTGGTTCAAGGCAGAAGTGCCATAGTGAAAAGGAATGGCAGAGGAAAGCTTTTGGCAGCCAGCAAGTAGAGAGAGAAGGATGGTGCTGGGGACATGAAGACATATTGCCAGGTCATGTCCTCAGGGACCCACTTGCAACTCAGACCCCATCTCCTAAAAGCACATTCAGCTACTGAAATCATCAGTGGATGAATCCAATGAAGAGTGTAGTGCCCCATGATCCACTCACCTTCTACACACATGAGAATTTTGGGAGACAATCTAGGCCTAAGCCATAACAACATGTATTATCTTTTATCTCTGAGTCACAAGGTTTGCTTTAGTGCAGTGTATCTGTGTGCAGCAACTCTAGTTTCTGCTGCACCTCACGGGTGTGGTCCCTTTTCTCTCTGTGCTGAAGTGCATTACCTTATGCTACAGGACAATCCTATCCTCAAATCTGGAAGTTTAAAAGCAGTTAGAGAATCTTGTAACTGTCAGTCTTTCCATGTGGATTTCATCTATCCTCCAATTTTCTTTAGTTTCTGCTTCACCCACTGTATATCCATCTTTCCTTCTCTGTTGCCTGTTCTGATAAACTTAGGGTGTATTATCAGACTGAAAACAGTCTCCTATGCACTGTTTCACCAGCTTCCTAAATTGTGTAAGAACAAATTACTGTGCTCAGCTGTACGTGTGTTCCAGTAATTTACCTCTATTATTGAACCCTGCCCAAAATATTAGCAGTGGACCCAGAAGAAATATTTCTTATTTCTTGCTTATTATTTATGTGTAATCATGTAAATCTCAAGCTAAATATTTATATGTATATCACTTAATTATCCACACACTATTTAATTATACCTTATTCACTCTATGTTATAAGTTTTTAAAACAATAAAATATTGTTAATTTTGACATTATTCAACCAAATGATGCTTACACAGCTGTGGGAAACACATTTTAACTGGAATCGACAAAAATCAATTATTTCCTTTCATTAAAAAACCATAAGCTTATTCTTACCATTTAAAAAATACAGGTGAACATTTTATATTCAATGAATGATCATCTTTTCTATTTTAAAACATTTTCTGATTTGGAAACAAATACTTAGGTCTTATCTCCACTCTCATTGTTGTTCTTCCCATCTTATTTTGAAGAATGTGGAGAGTCTGTAGAATTCATCCTGATCCTGGTTATCCTTCCACAAAATATTTTCAACATTTTGATTTACTTTTCTCTCTGTTCACATTCACCCCAAGTAAAAATCCTATTGCTAACCCTTTTAAGGCATAAGATGATAAATATGGATTTGGAAGCAGACACCATTTATCTCTTCCAGTTTAAGATTATATTTCCCTATAGATTTGAATTATAGTGGGAATAGATAGACACCCAGCCAGTAAATTGCCTGTTATTGTATTTATTACCATATAAAGCACAGTGGACTCTCTATCTTTAAATTCTTGGATAACAGCTGAACTTTGTGTCCTTGTCAATGGTATTATTGTTACATAGGAGCCATCCAATTCAGATAAGGAAAATTGGCAAAGGAAATTAAGGTCAGGAACTAATTTAATGCCATAGTGTATGGAAGAAAAAGATGAAAAGTAAGCTGATTAAGAACAACTCATTTACATCACATATGGCATTATGTCTTATTGAATAGAAATCATCTTTAGGTATCAAAAATTTACATTGGCAGATATAATATGTTTTAGACAATTTTCTTTCTTTCTTTCTTTCTTTCTTTCTTTCTTTCTTTCTTTCTTTCTTTCTGTAGCAGGGATCAAACTCAGGACCTCAAGCTTGCCAGGAAGGTACTGTGTGAGTGAGCTAAATTCCAACTGACAATTTATCCTCTGTCATTTGCCTAAACAAACCCTACTTGTACTAAATTTGGGAGATTAAGACTCAGACTTAGATTTTCATTTGTTTTGGTTTGATAATTGAAAATTATGTTGCCATTCTCTTTTAAGTGGCAAGAATATCATGTACCCAAAAAATGACGATATACTTACCAATGAATTTTTTATTAAAGTTTTATGACCTCTTTAGAGACGTTAAAGTACATTTTTTTCAAATTGACAACCATTTCACAATTAATGCACTTAGAAATACATATGTAGATGGAATTGCAAAGTAGTGAGTGCCATATATTATGTGTTGACTTGTTACCCATTAAATGTAATTATTGGTCTTAGTTTTCTAAAGCTATCCTTAGCAATATATCCAGAGAAACTATTTATAAGATTGCCTAGGTTGCTTACAAAATAAATATCATTTTAATTGAATCACCTTATATTTCAAATTTGTTTTGATAAAATGACACTTCCCTGAATACTAGTGAAAATGCACGGTAGCTATCTCACATGCATATTGAGAAACCTCAGCCATCTCTTTTACACTGAATACACTACAATTAAAAGAGACAAATTCAATATAATTATTTTTCTATATGCCCACCTATGGCACTTCAACATCGAGTACTTCTCAGTGGGAGGAGTACACTTCTAAGTTAATATCAGGCTCGACATCAAGCTTGGGGGTGCTTTGGTTAAAGGAACATGAGCATGCTTCCCTACACATCACATGCAACAGAGGCTGTAGCCATCACACAGGGAAAGGTAACTGTTATACTGTGAGTGGGAATGTAGATCAGTATAACCTTCATGAAAATTGATATGGATGCTCCTCAAAAAGATCCCACTCAAAATAGAGATGCTATTTTATCCAACTATGCCATTCCTCAGTATATTTCCAAAAAAAAATTCATACTGTAGAGACACCTGCATATCCAAGTTTATCATGGCATGTTTTACAATAGCTAAACTATAGAATCAGCACAGGTGACCATCAAAAGATGATAAAGAAATGTGACATCTATCTATAGATATTGATATCGATAGGTACATTGCCATAAGGAATAATAAAATCATGTCATTTTCTGGGAAATCAATGGAATTTGAGATCATTATGGTAAGTGAAATAAGCTAGACTCAGAAAGACACACATTGTATGTGTTTTTTTCATATATAGAATTGAAAGAGAGATGATAGAAGCAAAAGGAAGGTCGCTAGGGATGAAGAAGGGATCAATGGGGAGGAGGAAGGGATGGGTAAGTGTTGACAGGGTGAAATGAGCCACATATGTTACACGTATGCATGAATATGCCAAATTGAAACTCGCTCACCTGGACAACTCTATGCACTAATGAAAAGCATCATGTAGTTTTGTCAGTTCACTTGTTCCAGTGCCATGAGAATAGCATGTTAGAGATGAAGAGTGCTCCACCAGCCTGGATGCCCAAAGGAAGATTATATGTAGAGTAGAATTGATTAGAAACAAGAACAGCCAAAGCTAAGGCCTGAAACTATGTGTAAGAAAGAAGTAATTATTTTTATGACATAACATTGCAACTAAGTCATTTTCTTCCAAACATTACTGCTTTATTTAAATCTGCATTAGAAAGCATGGTAGACCTTCTCTAATACCCTGCTGTCATCTCTCTCTATCACTTCAATGATTTATGCTGATACAGTTCCTGAATTACAGCAACATTCCTGAAATTAACATGTTCAGATTGCAGCACATTATGCTTTTAATACATAAAAATTTTACTGCAATTTTATAGAAATAGTAATAGATTAAATTAGGTTTCTAACATAAACTTTGGTGAGAATTTTTTAGGATACCATGTGGGACAAATAATTTTAATTTTATAGCTATCAGTTTTACACAGCCTACTTCAAATCGGTAAAATTTCTGTACTAAGTTCTCTTTCAAGATAAGACTTACATTTTCTGTACTAAATTTCCTTTTTGGAAATACTCTTTCTGAGCAGAGGCTCCAGTCTTCTCCATCCTCGTCATACTCATGAAATCTATGGAGAAGTAGAAACCAAAATATAACCACTCCAAAGAAGAAGAAAAAAACTTCAGCTGCTCAAGTACCATAACGGAGCAGGGAACGTGTCAAAGATAAGCAGTTTATAAAATGAAACAAAAAGGCACGAATAGACGAAAGCAGCATGATTCTATGCTTGGAGGATCAAGGACACTAGATGCAGACAAAGCCAGCAGGATGAAAGTGGGTGTGGCCAAGCACGGGTCTTTCTGGTGACTTTCCAACCTGGACCAGTGAGCAGTTCATCTCAGGAAGGACAGGGCGGGCAGTGTGGTGGGCAGCAGAGGATGGAAGAAGAGGCCCTGCCAGGATTCAGGACACATTTTACTCTTTCTAGGCCATGTGTGCACGCCAACACAGAACATGATCCAAATGAGAATGAACTTCAGAGAGGCACACACAGTCAAGACGTGCAATGAATCAAGAACTCCGTGAGCGATGACAGTGAAATACATGAGGAAATCTAAACGTGAGAGAAATGTTGATAAAAAGCATAAACTATTAACCTTCACAGTGAAAATTCCTTATTATACAGCTAGATCTTTTCTAAATCTTTATGCATTCCATCCTCATTGGGTTATATAAAAGAGTAAACTACAGCCGTAAAATAAGAACTGCTGGGAGGAGTAGGGGGAAAACAGACATCTCAAAAATTAGAACTGTTGTTTTTTAAATTAACAATAAAAAGAGAGAAGAGACTAAGAGGAAAAATAAATTATGTGCTGGAAGATCTTATTAAAGAGTTAATCCAGAAAGCAGTAAAGATGGAGAAAGATTTTGAGCCCTGGAGCATGTAACCAACAGGGCCAGCATCTGACAGGACACCCAGGGGAACATGGGTAACCACATCAAGTGTACATTGCCCAAATGAATTAGACTGGATGACTGAATTATTTGATGAAGAGCCCAGTCTGTCCCGAGATGTTAAAACCCAATAAAGTAGAAAATGCACACCTAATGTCAAAGAATAACTACCCAAAATAAAAGTAAAACCTTAAAAGCTTACAGGATAACACCCTGATGCTGCACTAGAAAAAGGGTAACAATGGGACATCTTAGAGCAGAAGGAGCCCCGGGCTCTGAGACAGGTAAGGAAAAGACCAAGATGAACATTAAAAATCAGCGAACTATGCTTTCATATTGTTAGGATAAAAAACAAACAAACAAACCATGAAACTATTTAAGAAATAAGAAGGACAGAATAGAGGAAAAATAGAAAGTAATGTAATTAAAATTTAAAAATAGAATTAATAAAAGCAAAAGTTTTAAAACATAATAGAAAATAAAAACATTTATAAAACTTTTGACGTATGACCAAGAGAAGCAAGAGTGATAAGGAGCAAATAAAACAAGTTTAGAAATGAATATGTGAAATAACTGCAGATATCAAGATGAATAAAACAACCAGCGGCAAGAAAATAACACAGACAATTTGAGATGTTTGTTTCTGGGAAGTGTATACAACCTAAATTGTTGCCCTAGGACGGGGTGGCACGCGTGCCGGGGCGAGCACTCGGAGTCCTCTCTGTTGGGACTTCAGCCCAGTCGCCCAGTAGCCGAGCATCTGAAAACAGCACAGGCAGGGCCGGGGTCACCACTTCGGGGTAAGTGAGTTTTGGGTTGCAGTTTGGGCACTTGGTCTCTAAAAGGTTCGCCATCATTGCCTAGAATCACAGCCATAACAGTATTCTCCTGAAACAATGAACCTTTTTGTAAAGATGCCCCCCGGGGAACACATTCCTTTCCTCTGCTCACATCCTAAGCATGATTTCCTCTGAGCTTCCTGACTGCCCTAGCCCTACAGAAATCAGTTTCTCAGTCTTGCTTCATTATCCTAATTCACAGGGCTTGGCAATTTATTATGTTGCTATATTTTGTTTTGATCTGATAGTAACTACTGAGGAGTATATTTGTCATAAAATATAAATTGATAGTGATTTAGTGATTCCATTATATTTTTCCTGATTTCCTTATTTTTTTGTTATTTTTTCTCTTTCTTATACCTCACTTCTTTTTTTCCTACTGAATTGCAAATTAAACAAACTAGGGACAATTGCAGAGACAAATTCTAACAAACCTCAAGGAATAGTTACCATTTTATTGTTCTTTCCTCTCTGAACTCTTCCTTCTCCACCCGGCATGATCTTCCCTTCCTCTCTGTTGAAAGGGGCTTGAATCACCCCGTCACCCTTAACCTCAGGATCAGTGAAATCTGAGAGGGGCAGGGGTGAACTTCATCGGAAGTAGCCGAACACCAGTCCGTGAGCATCCGTCTGCACGGAAGCAGATGGGGCGATCTTTTGGGGACTCTTCAAGGAACGCCATGATCGATCCCAGTGGGTTATGAGGAAAGGTTTTTGTGGTCACAGAAAGCCGTGGTGAGAGGCCACAGGCCACAGCCCGATACAGCCACAGGCAGGAGGGAAGTGAATCATGAGGGTGGTCAGCAGGTGCCTTTGTATTCAGGACCGAGAAGAATGCCCAGGTCTCAGAAGAGGACTCCAGGGGAGTCTCATCTTGCTTTGGAAACGGTGAAATGGCACCAGTTCCTGGCAGGACAGTTTGACATGCAGGCCCCGTGCCCGCCGTTGGCACCATAGTTCCTGGTGTTATTAACTGATATTTAATGAATTTCCTAAAAGCATTAGTCAGTGAGGTCAGTATTGAAAAAAAATGTGAATCATATGTGCTGGAATCCGTAAAGTTTCTCTTCTCATAAAGCTGGAGCAGTCATTATGTCTCTTTTTAAGTAACCAATATATCTGTAATCAGAAGCATTCAAATTCTATTTCTTTTCATAAATTAATGATCTTCATGGACAACTTGGTTCCTGGGAAGCCTGTGGAGAGCTAATTTTTTTAGATTCCAGGAACATTTTTAATGTGCAGAAGAAAGGAATGGCCCTGACTCGTGCTGTAGACACAGGTGTCATTAAGTACATGTGTTCTGCCTTTCGTTTGGATATTTGCAATAAAGACACCACAGACTGTAACCTTAGAGGGGCACCACCACCACCAGAATGTGCTTGGTTTCTTTAGGTCAGTGGGAGCCAGGACAATGAACTAAATACCTGGAGAGTGGCTGACTCAAGGCGGCGGTGGCAGTGTTCCGAATGCATCCACACCTGGCTCATGCCAGGATCTCCCTTCTGGCTGGCTCCACACAGGCAATGTGGAGAATAGGAGGGGCTGCAGCAGGTGCTGAAGGACTCAGTGATACCTAGGATGAAACTTCTAAGGACCCCCCCCCCCCGGTCAAATACACCTTGACTGCTCCTACAGCTCTTTATTTAACCTCAAGAATAGCAGGCCCCAGACAAAGCTCTTCCACATGTAATTTGGTTCTGATGTCTGACTTTCAGCGGACAAAGATTAATCACATGTCCTAAATTTGATTTAAAATTATAGGTTTCAACCTGACCTTTGGCATTATTTATATAAGAATTCCTTTTTTGCTTCTTTTACCAAAATTTCATATAATACCACCTTAATTTCTGAAACTAAAATAAGAAATGAGTCAAGTAAGAGGACTTGGTGCAGTAGTTCCTCTGATGTGGTACATGTATCACTTTGTATATTCTGACTTTCTGGTCTAGAGCTAGATCCTCTATGCTTCCAATAATTCAGGCAACCAACACCAGAAGCAAACAAGCTCCTTAAAACTTCTGTGCAGGACTACAGTTCTGGTTCCATAAGATGGAATCGTTTAAATATCAAGTGGGTCTCCATATACACCGCAACCTTGGCATGTCCATAGCTGTTAGAAGACGAAAGCATTCTGAGAGCCATGAGGGTTCATTTAGGACACTGAATTAAGAGCTGCATGGGAATTGCATTAGAAAAACTCATCCTCTTCTCAAACCATGCTTCCTCCCTGCTTGGTGATTCTTCCCTCCTTCAGCAGAGTGGAGGGTACTTGGCTCTAGTCAGGTCTCTGGGGGAAGCCCCTGAATGAAGGCAGAGGTTCTCACTTGACAGCAGCAGGATTGTGTGGGTGTTCTGTTGCTGGCTTGTTCACTGCCCACACTGTCAGCATGGACAGGATAGGACAGGACCCGGGCTACCGCCTGGAGAAATCTTGGGGGGGTGGTCTCTGTTCCTACGGGACAGGAGCTGCAGCCTTCACCCCAATTCCATCTCATTTTTCCTCGGAAATCTCAAGGACTAAAACAGAAATGTGTACAAAAGATCCTATAAGACAAATATCAGTAATCGTCATTGGTACTGTAGATAGAGAAGACACATGTATTCCCCCTCTTCCCAGGTAAAAAGTAAACACATAAATAAAGTGCCTGGAGGGAGTAGGAGATGACTGGAGCCACGTGGTGAGATGGAAGTTACCACTGTGGGACAAAATGGGAGAGGTAGAGAGACAGTGGCAACAGTTACCGAGCCCCAGACCCAGCAAACAGAGTGCTCTGCAGAGGGGAAGCAGCGTGGGGCAGGGGAGTGCTGTGGAAGTCGCAGAAAGAGGTGATCCCCACAGGGCACAAGGAACCAGAAGGAACAGAAGGAAAGGGACCACAAGATGGAGACAGGGGAGGACGGAGGGACAGGGTCCAAACAGAATTAAGATTCATTACCACAAGTGCGAATTCCCCATGACAAACGCATGTACTGATAACTGATGCCAATAAAAACACATTTCAAAAAGTTTAAAAAGAACATTGTTTTTTAAAAAGGGAAATGATTTAAAATCGAAGTGCAAAGTATGATCGTTTATTACATACACCATCTGAGGCATAACAGAAGAGGGACCCAGTGAGCTGAGAATTCCTGGCAGCTTCTGCAGCCTGATTTTAGGGGACCATTGTTTGGATCTCTCACTTCACACCCTGTGAGATAGTTGGTCCCTGGGGACCTTGCTAACAAGTGAAGAAAGTCGAGTGTTGAGGGCAGGAATGAAGATGAGCCACAATGCTCTCTGTATGCCTGTCTGCATCATTTTGATTTTCAGATGCATCACTATTAAGAACAAATAGTCCCCTACAACTGAAAACAAAGGAAGCAAACCCAATCATGTGTTAATCCAATAGGTAACTACACACAGAATGGACTGTTATGACATAGACTTTTGGGTGAACATCCGTAGCCAAAAGGATTATAAGCACAAACACATTAAAAAGCAATATTGCATTTCATTCAGCAACTTAATTAATAGTGACAATGTTAGTAATGTTATCTTCAGACTATTTCTCTCATATGGTGAGAAAAACTAATAAGCACATTATTTATTTTGGATCAAGCTTTTCAGTGTTAGAGAAGGCAGGTACTAAACCAAATAATGTAAGAAGCATAGTGTCATGCTAAAGATGAACAGGAGATAGCAATAGGAGTGATTTTAAAATGTAACTTTAAATCTTTCCTACCTGCAGCCTTCGAAATGGCCCAGAAACTGTTATTCCAGTTGTAATAAGCGGCTCTAACCCTAAGGATTTGTTCCCTAATGTCACTGTGCATTAAAAACAATCTGGGCTTTATTAGAAAAGCAGCTGATTCCAAGAGTGAGGCAGAGAGAGTGTCAAGATACTTGGAATATTTTTGGTTGAAAAGAAATTTCCAAAATTTGTTAGACGGTGTCAAAAATCACAAGGAACCTGCTTGAAGTCATCTGCATGAAAAAGCATTGTGATGATTCGAGCATTAAAAACAATGATTGGAGTTAATATTATGAAACTCATTATCCCTATGTTATATCATATCGTGTCTATAAAGACCCAGTTACCTCAAGGATGCTGAGAAAGTGAAAAGATTGGGAGAAGCGAGCTAGAAGTGAGATTTCTAAATCACAAGCGGGCATATGTGTTCATCGCTTACTGTGGGCAACTTTGATGCCCTCGGTTGCCTGTACATTTTTCAACCTTGTCCACTAGTTTTGTCTCAGATACATCAGAGCCAAACCCACAGGCACACAGCTAGCAGCTACTTGGCATCCCTGTCCCCCTGGCCTCTTGCCTCCTACCACAGAGATTTTCTCTGATCTGCAGCATCATGAGACACTGGAAGACTGCTTGGTCCCGTGCAAACCTTTGACCAAAGGGAGACGAGAGCTGATTGATAAATCATCCTTTGCTTTTCCTCCATGGCTATTCTTAAGCAGTTAATAAGAGCTCTCAAAAACCAAACAGACTAGCGGTCAGCTTGTTCCTTTGAAGCAGCAGCCAGGTTGGTAATGTCCTCCTTCCTGGCACTCCTGACACTGCAAAAAGACACCCGCACCAGCCTGTGACCCATCATCCCCTGCCGCAGCTTTCTCCACCCTCTCCTCTAACAGCAACTGTATTTCTGATGAGCAATCCAATTAAAGAGGAAAAGCTCCATATGAGAAGACTCTGTATCTAAAGACATGATAAATTTAGAAATTTATAGTGAAGCAATGCAGGTGAACTTAGGGTGTAGGTTTAAACTACTAAGTGAATTATTGATGAAGAGTGAGAAACTGACAAAATAATGCCATAGATTTCTTTTTCAGAGAGGAAAAATATAACTCTATAATGATTATTTTATTACCCCCTCAATGATCAATTTCAGAAATGCTAAAGTTTTGTCTAAATCAAGTATAAAATATATTTTCAAAATAATTTATAAAATTTTAATATCACTAGGTTATTAGATATTAGGGAATTCCTATTTTTAATTTGTTTCACCCAAGATCGTATGCTTTCCTGAGATTTAGTCACTTGCATCTACACAGTTGTAATTCAGACTGGAAACAGTAGTCTTTTTGTTTCTTGGACAAAGAGAAGGGTGAGGATCACTGCTGATGTCCACGACAATGATGTCAAAAGTTTCTGTTAATAACCGAGTGTACAACCTGGAGTCATGGCCCAGACACAGGTATAGTTATGAAACTTTTCAGGTGAGTATAATGCATACTTATGTTTCAGCACCATTGCTAGTGAAATCTGCTCAGTTTTGTGATGAACACGTTCATTCCCACACTAACTCCGTGAATAAGCAATCTGGGTATTCTACGTGTAAAGGCATACAGTGAGTGTGCAGTGTGACCCAGTGTAAGGACCATATGGGTTGCACCCTTCTCCCCCTGGGCCTTTACCACGATAGCAAGGTGGGAGGGAGCACTAGGTACCAGGTGGGTTCTGCATGATGCTACCTGGCTACAGCTGAGAGCTCCTGACCCACGATGGATACATCATGTTTTCATTTTTAAAAACCAAAATTTAATTTGTAAAAACCTGGAAGGCTTTGAAACTCCACACATTAATGTTTCTGCAGTCCTTGGAGGTGTCCTGGATTTCTGAAGCTCTCATTATTCACTTATTTGGGGTTTTGAGGTACCAATCCCACAGGAAGTGCGGTGAAACCTAGTAATAATTGGTTCTGTTGCTTTGAACATAAAGGATCTTTACACGTATCACATCTGAATGCATTTTAGGGCTTGTAAAAGATATTTGTATAAGTAAATTATGAATTATGGGGGTGAAGCTTAGTTGGCTTGGGAGACCCCCAGAGGACTAGCAAAGCACACTCGTAGATGTGCTTGAGTGGGTCACGGAGACTGGACCTCGGAGCCTGTAGCTGGTTCCTCATCCCTTCCTCTTTGGCAAAGGCCCTTGCTTCTCTTCCCAACTGCCACGAACTGAGCAGCTTTGCTCTGCCAAGTTCTTCAGCCGTGAAGTCTCTGCTGAGTATGAACTGACTTTTCCAAAGCCATGAAGAAACCACAGACAAAAAAACTGTGTACATTGGGCACTTGCTTCCAGTGATAAGAAGATAACTAACACATGCATAGGCAGTGTGTTGTGAGCATAAGAGGTTCATAAAAGCAAGACAAAGGCAGGGAGCGGTAACTCTGAAATCATATGTTTCAAACAATACAATGAATAGAATGAAAAGTTTCAAATACAGTTATATCTAAAGGGAGGAAGAATATATGTGTGTGCTAAATTATCAGGAACCAAATATGATTTTGTCAACAAACGTCAGCAAATTTTCCCTGTTGCTCAATATATGTATATTAGAACATAGCTACACTCATTGGTTTGCATATTAGCAATGTCTACTTTCACTCTATGAGGGAGCTGCGTAATTTAAAAAGAGATTCTATGCAAACAAAGACCAGAATATTTATTTTTGAGATCTGTACAGAAGAAGCTTGCTAAGCTCCGTTTTGAAGTAAGGACATAAGCTTAACTTTGACTTTTAGCATTCGTGTATTGGAAGAATTATAGTTTGGAAAATTTAGCTTCCATAAAATATAAACCAACAAAATCTCTTGGAGAAACATTAATCTTCCTGGGAGTCAGCCTTAGTCTATTTTTCTCCTGACCCTGGATATCATAGTGAACTATATCTTGCCTTTCTTGAGGACCCAGAAAGCTGAATTTCTGGGAATTTATGACTTAAATTTCCTGAAGAAAAGGTCATGTTATGTCACAGAGAGTCACAGAAAGTGGATCAAATTTTGCTTAGGATGGAAAAGCAGAAACAACTGAGAGTCTCAGTCCACAGTATTTATGGAGGATTCTGCAGGAAGGGCAAGACAGGATAGAGTACAAACTTAAGGGTTGTCTAGTCTGAATAATTCCCATGGCCCTCGGCCTATAGACATGCTCTGCAGTTGACTGGTAACTGACCCTGGGGTCACTAGTGGAGGGGGGACATCGGCTTGGTGTATGAGGGTTAGATGAAGAGGTCGTTAGGCATGACAGTGGTAGGTACTGGTTGATTTGCGTGTGGAAGACTTGTAGCAGGTTGAGGCTTGTGCTGTGGAGTCAGCTAACCTTAAGGAAAGCAGTCTCTCTCTTTCTCCCTCCCTCTCTCTCTCTCTCTCTTTCTCTGGTCAAGTGGTAATATTTTGAATTTCTACATTACACACCTCTGTGAAAGGGTTCAGAAGCTCACAAACACCTCAAAATCATGTGTGAACCTATGTACCTACATTTGTGCATTTTTCATTGCAGTGAGTTCATGTCATTTTACATGTACAAGGTGCTAAGAATGATTCAAATGAATTTAAAAAAGGAAAAATTACTGTAGAGCAGCAATGCTCATATTCTCTGCTGTTAAAATCCTCTTACATCCTTAAAAAGGATTACCAACTTGCATACGTATTTATTTGTCTGAGTGATTTTTATGTATGTTCCTATATTAGAAATGAAACTACATATAATATTGAAATGTTTATTTACTGATTCATTTTAAAAGGTTAGCAAACCAATCGTGTACTGACATAAATGAAATATTTTTATAAAAAATAATTATTAAATTATGCAAACCAAGGAAAACACTAAGGAGAAGAATATTTTATAACTTTACCGATACTTTCCATGTCTCCTTTCATTGATTGGATTCTCATATCTTCTGCATTTTTCTCTTGTGATACCACACATCATATACTCTCTGGTCAAAGCTGTCATGTACATGAAGGAATACAAGAGGGAAACAGTATGCTAGCATTACTTGGAAAATACTTTTGACAGCTTGAAGCTACAGAAACAATATTCAGAATGTCTGGATGACTCCATACCATGCAGTGAGGAAAAGGTTAGCATTTTGTATGTGTGGCAGGTTTTGAGTGATTAAAAAATGAAATGCAGGATCTAGTAGTGTTAAATGCTAAGTAGAGGTAATATCAAGGTTTTATCATGTACATTCCCTAATATATCTCTAGAGAACACATGGTTGTTCTCATAGGTTATGTTCAGTTAGCAATACATTGTCATTCTTATAGCCACTGCCAAACTGATAGTCATCTGCTATATTTGATGAAATTGTCACTTGGGCTTGGGCTTGTGTACCATGGTTAACTAGGGTTTCTGAAATATCAGGCTGTTCTTCAACAAGTCCTGAGAGTCATGTTTAGTAGAAGAGGTTTCCTAAGATCCTATGTCCACCTCCCCCAAAGAAACAAGCAGCACAGAAGGGCTGACCCAAGGCACTCAAGAGTCAGGGACTATGTGTCTAAGAATGAAGGCAAAAATGCTCAGTAGGGGAGAATAGGGATACTTTTTGTTCTTTAAGAAGGGCTTGTCACTATGCTGCCCAGGCTCATCTTGAACTCATGTGCCTGAAGGATTCTCCTGTCTCAGCCTCTCAGGTAGCTAGGACAATGTGCCTACACCAGCTCACACAGCTGGGAATAAAAATACTTCCAGTTGGGCCTGGGCAGCAGAGATACGATTCCACAAAAGTGAGGTCCAGGATTGGAACAATGTGCTCTTAGAGCATTAAGAATCCATAATCAAATGCTCAGAGACAGAATGCTTAAAAGATGTTGGAGTAATATGATGAAATAAACCAGGGAAATAAATGATCTACAGGGCAGAAAACAATGTGGGTGAATGTCAGTAACATAATATTAATGAAAAAAGCAATCCCACGATAGAGCACACGGTGTGATATTCTGTGGTAAAACACAAAACAAGAAAAACAGTAAAAATTGTTTTAGATTAAATATATTTGTAAAAAAACTATAAATAACACAAGGGAATGGTAAACACGTGTTACTTGCTAGGGAAAGACAAAAGATGAGAGACGAGAACCACTGGATAGCTTTAATTGATTCATAATTATCTAGTCTTAAATTGTGCTCATTTATTAAACAAAATATAGCAAGGTCATGCAAAAATCAAAGATAACAATTAAGGCACCTGTATGCATCTGACCTTCACTGCATTTACTGAATGAATAATTTGTTTCCAAATTTTAAAGAAGTAAATATTATTGAGCTGGATGTTAATTAGTTTGGTATTCTTGCAGTCAAATAAACTGCTAGAATGTGAACCAAATTTAACTCTGAGGGGTATGAATAAATTAATTTTTAGAATTTAGGTTTCTACTGAACCATTCAAAACATGGGAAAGGAATATCATGCTTGCCTACATTTTGTTTTCTGCTTCACTGAACAAAGGCCTAATTGAAATAAAGAGTACCTAAAATGAAGTGTGCTTTGATCTCTGTTTGAGTGAAATTAATATTACTATCTCTCTAAAGAGTAGCTCTATATTAGATGTTTTCCTATTTTTACTTCCATCCTATTGGCTAAAATGTCACAGCCTCTAAATAAAAACACATGCGTATTTTTAGTAGAAATATTTTCATTCTCATAATGCAGCATTCGGTTAAAAAGAGTAATTACATAGTTAGGTCATTGGTCAAATAATTGACTGTTTAGGATGATAAACTGAAATTTTTGATGTAGGAAAGAAAAGATGTCCATAAGGAAAGGGTACTTACTGCGAACAAACCTTGTTGTGACGATGACATATTAAGTATCTGACCTTTCTTCCGGTTTCTCTAATAAACCCATTAACATTTTATCTGAATGTTAACATTTAATTGTAACAATATAGTAAACATTTTCACATTTCCCTTATAAATCAACTCATAAGCATTTCCTGAAGCATATAGTAGAGTGAGCTAGGAAAGTAGCTTTTGAGCTTCTCCCGGAAAATAAAGTGTAGAAGACAAATTTGTGTTGTTTGTCTTCACGAAAGACTTGTTTAAAGGGGGCCAAATTTCAATTTTATTGTAAAATCCAGATACTATAATTAAAAATATCTCTTTATGTTTGAAATATTCTTATGTCTTCCATTTATGAATTGGTTGAAGTAAATAAACAACATAATGAAATAATTATTTAGAAAAACAATCCAATATTTCTTTTTTCCCCCTTTTGGCAGTGTTCACTGATATTTCTGGATCTCATTTTCTATGTTTGTGGGAATCACAATGTTTGCTTCATTGCAGCGGTTCCTCAGTCTGGGTCCTGGGTGACAACGATACAGAACCGATTTGAAATTTACGTGTAGCCTGAGAAGGCAACAACCCTTCTTACTAAGGCCTGGCTGCTCTTGAGTTACCCTAGACTAACTATCCTAATATACCTGATGCTTGCAAATTTTTTCACCATTTTGAACAGTTAAACAAATCCACAATCACAATGCATTACCATAAGTTCTTTGTCTCTTAAAAGTTAGATTAATTTCAGGCTTAGATGAATAAATTTGCAAAGCTGGCAAATTCATTCTTTCAAGACCCTTAAATTGGAGGCAGAGCTACAAATACAGGGTAAGGCACCCCTTAGATTTGTCAGCTTGTCATCTGTCCCCAATTTCTGGTCGGCATTAGAACCTGAGATTGTTCTATCTGAAAGAGCTCAGAATATTTGAAGTACTGGGCAGAAAAATAAAAGGATATGGGCTAAATGGGTGATCTGTTCTCAGTACACTTGAAGAAGTCAACTTAGGGAAAAAAGAAGGCCATAAAAGGAGAAAAAAGTGTAACAAGTGAGCTAGTTCGATATGTGCACTTATGGTTCATTGGTTTAATAGGGGAATTTGCCATAGAGATAGATTATATCTCTCAAGATTAAGAAATTAGTTTTTACAATAGAACCGAGATTGCAAGAGCAGACTTGAAAGAAATGACAACTTAGAATCAATATTTTCAAGTAATGATTACTTGTCAACAAGACACAATATTATATAATTACCTTATTTTCTATTCCCCCCAAATATCAAAGGCTTATTATTAATATCATTGTGAGTACATAAGGAGTAAATTGAAATCAGAATTCTAAATAGCCTTCACCAGTGTTCCAAATCAAATACACTGGGCAGTTGATATTCTGCAGTTCACTTAATACACTGATGATTGATTATTTACAGCTTGGAGATGATAATTTGTGAGACACAAAGATGAATTAAGTTTTATTCCAACATTTTTGGCTTGACAGACTGTAAGCACTGAATCATCATCACTGAATATTTGGACTTTATCAGAAATCATGGTGCCCCACGTATACTGAGTACCTCAAAAGACATCAGTTGTATGTTTCATAGAGGAGCTATGTGTTTCTTTACCTTTCACGTACATGCCTTCCATTAGTACGGTGCACTAAAGTCTGAAGGTCTCATATAGGTGTATTTTCAATTATTTAAAACATAGGAGACAATTACGGAGTCTACGGTTTATGTGAACGTCTAGGCTTTATTGTCATTAGCAACGAATGGAAGGGGGGACACAAACATTTAAAGCCAATCGATGCCTTCTTCACTGTTATTTCTGTTACAGTATTATTCTTTGTATCAAGAATCACTCTGACATTTAGCATTCTTCACAGTTCACTAGGTCCCCTCGCACTAAGCTCTCACACTGAGAATGGAACACATCTACTCAGTAGCTGCGCTGCCAAAGGAACTCGCTTTCCATTTAGCAGACAGCTAGGCAGGGTTATTTGCAAAGATCATCCTCTCATCGGGTTTTATTGTTCTGTGATTCATTGCAATCTCTGTACATTATTCTCAGCAAGTGAATCCAATTTTTGCATTATCTTTGAAGGCTGTGGAAGGCTCTCTAAAAGCCTATACATCTGCAGGTCCAAATGTTTATAGTTGAGTACCTGGCATTCTGGAACACATTGGAAGTTTAACCTTTGTTCAGCAGCTGCAGAAAAGGCAATTGTCAAAATGTCGTGCAGGTTTAAACAAAAAAAGCAAAACCCAATTAACCTCTGGAGAAGATGAAGTCCCCGCTCTTGTGTCCTGCGGCATGGTACAGAGGGGCCTGGATACCTTCGTTTCTTACTCTACCGTGGAACTTACACTCTGAAACAGTCAGATCAGATGTGCTAGTGCTGAAGAGGCTTCAAGTCAGCTGCCCAGTAGAAAGGGCAATAGATATTTAGTAGAATATCTTCCTGTTTGATGCTAGTTGTTTGCTAGTCACCCTAAGCTATTCCTTCGGGAGCAAGAGCGGGGATCCACCTGGCGTTTGGTAATAACGCTCCGCACTGAGATCCGCAGAGCTGAAGATCTTCACAGAGCACCCTCAGCTCTTTTAGTGCACTGTGCAGAGCACAGATACCCTTCTTGGTTTGACTTTGCCCTGCATTCCCAGCTCAGCTCGAAAACAAACTTCAGTGGCTCTGTAACGCCTATTGAGATGCCCATCTGCACCTTAAGTAAATCAATCCGTTCTGGCTTCACTACCGTGTGCAGCAAGACTGCATCTCCGGATTTCTCTCTTAATTAAGAAGGGCCTTCCGCCTGGGTTCGGACTGGAGACATCACATGGGCGTGATGGGCAGTCACACATCCCCAGATAACCACAGAAAGGATAATCTTGCTGATCTAGGACATAGTGGTTCAGGGTAGAAATTAAATTTATACTGCACCAAACATTAAATACTGGATGTATTCTTTTAGCAGCTGAGTCCTAACAAGTCCCTGGCTTGATCCTAGTCTGGTTATAACACACCAGCATGGAGCATCTCTCACTCCACACTCCCTGAGAGCACTCTGACAGTCTACTGTGTTACCAATTCTCCAAAGTACCAGAATCCTCCACCGCTCGTACATCGGTATCTGTTAAGTTACCTTTTCTTTTGAGGGGGAGTGTGTCTCTTGTGCTGAATTTTTAAAAATTCAAATATTCAGTGAATCTTGTGATCGCACCTCATGTTTTAGTATTTCCGACAACTCATATCATGCTGAAGATTTTGTTTGAAAGAAAAAAGTATACGCTTAATAGATTTCACATTTCTGTACCTTTGTCTTTACTTATAAATAAATCTGAATCACTTGATGAAGAGTAAATGAATTTATTTCTTTCGCACACCTGACAAGGACGTGAGTGTGACTAAAGTGAGTTAACAATGTTTGGAGCATTCCTGTCACCTTCCCATTTCTTGGTGGTCCATAAGGAAATAGACATTTTATATGTGGCTGATTTTATAAATAGGCCCATCTTAAAAAATTCCTTTTCTTTTTTTGTTTCTGGCCTGTTATTTTCAATGGAAATATCTATTATATAGAGCTCCATAGAGAAGTCCGTAGTATCCAGCTCAATCTACACCGCCGGAGCACTCTGCCTGCATGCAGACAGATTTCCCAGGATGCCAGAATGCATCTTGCCTCTTCCTTACAGAATATTTCCTCTACGTGGATGCATAATACAAAGTGAAAGTGATCAAGGGGTGGATGGAGAGGGGAGGGAGGGAAAGAGAAGAGGATGAAAACAGGAATTAAGCTCTATTATATACATGCACCAATTCCCCAGAGGGAATGCAAACACTGTGTACTATAAACACACACTAATAAAAATATAATTAAAATTATTCAGATTCTAGTCTTTGGTATTTGACTTCTTTCTTTCAATATCACATATGAAGATGGATCCATTTTATTGCATCATTAAACGTTTTTTATATCATTGATCTATTCGTGTACTAAACTTTTATTTTTTATTCATCTGATGGCATTTACACCAAATTCGGGGCAATTTTAAATATGTTTGTAAATGTTTTAGGCATTCAGGTATTTTGGACTCTTTCAAGAAGTACGACTACTAGAACTTATGCATGTATAATTAATTTTACTTGATAATTCTGAGTATTTCCCTCCAAAACTGTTTAAATTTGCACTGCCAGAAATGATAGCATAGAGATACACCACCCTAATCTCAACTACATGGAAATCTAAAGCAGGAAAATCACCAGGGCAACCCAGGGACACTATAACTAAAGAAAAAAGAAAGAAAGCCAGGAATAGTGGTTCATGTTTGAAATTCTAGCAGTTTGGAGGCCGATCCTAGTCTGAGCAACAGACATATTGATTTATCCTTGGGTTTATTCCCCAATAAAATACCCCCCACACACACAATAACAACTCTTCAAACATGTGGTCATCTAAGAGTAGAAAGAAGCGTGCTCCCTCTTTAAGGAGTAGGCTTTTAATCTCAGGAGATGTTCAAGTCAAAGCTAAATGAATTCTCAGACCAATTTGAAAAAGAATTTCCTGTTTCCTGAAATACATTGCCTGTAATTTCCCCCGTGGTTCTTTATGCTGTCAGAGGGTCTCCTACTTCAGACTCTCAGTGTCAGCTAATTCTACCCCAGCTTTCCGTTCAACGAAATCCCAAGGTCACTCTAGGAGACTTCGCAGCTGCTCAACACAGCCTTTGCTGCCCCTGGCTCAGTCACTGTCGAGCCCCAGGGACCCGTGCTGCCCCGATTTTAACAATCTCTGAATCTACAACCCTCCTGTCAATCAATTGTCTTCTAGCCTGTTCCTTGCTTCTGACATTTGCTTTGTTTTTCCATTTCTTTGGTCCGCTATCAGTTCTCCTTTCTTTAGTCTTGATGAAGTTGCTGAGTGAAAGTTTGGTTCTTTGTTTTGTGTCTGTTTCCTTTTTGAGACAAGGTCTTGCTATGCAGTCCAAGCTGACCTTGAACTCACAGCTCTTCTCCTGCTTCAGCCTCTTGAGTGCTGGGAACACGGGCATGCAGCACACCTGCCTTAAACCTTGTTTCTAATCTCTGAATAATAAAGGAAATGTGTACATGTACAAGGCAAGATTTGAAATAGGAGAAATATTAAGAATTCCCTGTTTTAATGCAGAACAATTGAAATTAAATTTATTTTATCTAACCCTCTTTTCCTCCTTTACTCTTCTTCCTCTGTCTAGTCCTCCTCTACTTCCTCTTGCTTTTCTTCCTCCTCCTCTTTTTCTTCCTTTTCCTCTTTCTCTCTCCCTTTTTCTTCTTGACTGGGCAGTTATCTTAATCAGTCTAACCTACTGTAGCACAATGGCAGAGGCTATGTTGGTTGGTTATTCAGCAGGAGCTGCAATTTATGTTGCATCTAAGCCTAAATTGTTGAGTTAATGCACAGCCTCTATCTTTGTCATTAGTGCCATTCTATCAGTCTAATGTGGAATGAAGATAGAAGTCTGCAAAATTGGCCATCATATTCAGTTGAATATTAAAATTCTTCTCTGCCACCTTCACCAGCCTATAGAAACACGAAGGTTGTTGCATTCTACACGGTTTTAAAGATGCTTAGTCATCTTCATCGTACTTCTGTTTGGCACATTTGCAGCAGCTGGAAAGCCCCAGGTGCAGGTCCTGCAGCCTCAGCCTCTTATTTGGCTCCCTCTCCAGATGCAAGGCTCACCCCACAGTTGCAGAGCAAGGGCAAGAGGAACCCCTGGATTCTTTTTACAGGAGCATGAATCCCATTTCAGAAGACCCTCCCCTTCATGGCCTAATTTCCTCCCAACTACCTACATCTTTCTGCATCACATCAGGTGTTAGTTTTTCAACACACGAATACTTGAGGCCACACAAACTTTGAATTCATTGCAATAATGATGTACAACTTTCTATTTTCCTGAATTTGGGGAAGAGCTATACTATTAAACAAGGGCTACACCTACCTTGCTATTAAATAAAGCCTATACCTATCTTGCAAACACTTGTTTTGTTGCCACTTACATATAATGGTAACTCAGGAAAAAGAAGTAATGAAATCTATCAATACAACTGTCTATGAATAGGCTGTAGAAAGTTGTTTTAGGGTGATAAATTTCTCATCATCATGTGATATAAAACTGCTACATATCGTGTGGAAAATATGTTTAAATTTCTGGAAGAAGACTTATTTTTGAATGAAGAAATGGAAGAAAGTAATAGAATTTGAGACTTACATGAGGTCATATTGATATATACTCATGGGAAACAAGGCAAGATGTATTTATAGTCTTGCTCCTATTAAGGGACAAACCCTGGGCCATTAATTAAAATATAGAACCTTAATTGTTATACGATGCCACTTCTTATTCATTCAAATAGCTAGTAGTAAAAACCAGGAAATAATAAATGTCAGCAAGAATGTGGAGAAATTGGAACATTTGCGCACTGCTGATGGGAATGTAAAATGCTAAAATCACTATGGAAAACAGTATGGTCATTCCTTACAATAGTATTAGCATAGGACCAAGCAATTCCAGTTCTGAGCATAATATTGAAATAACTGATATCAGTTACAGCTAATTAATTACAAATAAGAAATATTTCTATACTCAGGCTCACTGCAGAATTTTTCTTAAAAAATGGAAGCTATCCAAATGTCCACTGATAAATGAATGCATAAAACCTGTGGTATATACATGCCATGTAATATTATTTAATGTAAAATGAAAGGGAATCTGGACACATGCTACAACATAGATAGATTTTGATGACATTACACTCATGCAATAAGCCAGTCACAAAACAGGCATATACTGCAGGACGCACGTTATATAAGACACCTAGAATATTTGAATTCATAAAGGAAGTCTTGGATGCTTTAGTAGGACCTGATGTTTGGGGGAATGGGATATTTTTGTTTAAAGCCTTTATCTGGAAATGATGAGAAGAGTTCTAGATGCAGATTGCTGTAACCCCTGCACAACAATGTGAATGCACCTAATACCACTGACCTGTACACTTAGAACTGGGTAACATCATAAATTAGACATTATGTGTACTTCACTTCTCAAAATAAAAACTCTAATATTATGCAAGCTAAACATTACTTAACTTCATGCATTGTTCTTGGATTTAAAGAAACAGACTGCAAAAACAAAACAAAACAAAACAGAACAAAAAACAACAAAAAGAAACAGATTGGTTATTGGGTGGTCGAGAGGCAGTGATTAGCAATATTTGGAATGGTTAAAATTCATGCACCACCCAGAGAATGCACAGCTCCTAAGATAAGCATATTATAATTATGAGCCCCATTCTTATGCTTTAGAAAAATATAAAATTTCACTTATACAAGAGCAAAAAGTGAAGATCTATGTGCAACCTGGTGATGAATATAGTCAAAAACAATTCCTAGGGCCTGGGGACATAGCTCAGTGGTGGCGTGCTTGCCTGGAAACAAAAAACAAATACAAAAAAATACACAGTACACTTAAAAATCAGCAAGAGTTGTTTTTATTTTATTTTTTATTTTCATCATAAATAAATGATAAGCATTGAAATAAGGCATGGTAATTAGCTTGATTTAGCCATTCCACATTGTGCACATATAACACTGTATACCATAAACGTGTACCGTTTTGTCAAGTGAAGAGTGGTATTAAGGAAGAAAGAAAATGTGGGAAGAATGGATGACGTGTTTAACTTCCCAGTTGCCCTTCCCTCCCAGATCTCATATGCACACTCTCTTTGCTCCCAGCAGCCATGGGGCCTCCCTCCCGCGGGCCAGCGCTGGCCCTGGTCTGCAGTACCTGCTCGCTGGACACCGGAGGGCCAGAATAATTTATAATGTGTAACTGGCACTGCTATGACATAGCTCTTTGCAAAGAGTGGGAAAATATTTAAAAATATTTTAGTGAAAGTAGCTCAATATCCACCCTCAGCTTAGACTGTCAGGAGATTGCGTTAGGTACAGCAAAAATTTGTGCGCAAATATTCAATTTCCTGGAAAAATTCTTAAAGGTCCACTTTTTAATTCATTTTCAGTGTAAATTTTCCTTCCTTATGAGGACAGTAATAGAGGAGTGATTCCAGTGGTGTTTTTACAGTGTCACTTGGTCAAAACTTTGACTCAAAATAAAGAAGCAGAGTGACTTGGAGAAAGCTATCACAGTAGAGTCAAAAATTAATAGCACTTACTGTAGAATCACTGTATTAAATTAAATAATGAGCATGAAACTTGCCAAAATGTGTTGTAATGAGCTTCATGAGTGATAACTTCTACTACTCTAAGTGTCTTAAAAACAAGTGATTTTCCATTACATTGACTTCTCGTTATCTTATTTAAACATTGCCCCACCTCCCTTATGCCTATCAGCTTTGCTTCTTGTGGTTGAAGGAAAAGGAACTATTTGTTCTTTCTTAAATACTCTGGCAATTTTTACATTGCTGAGCAGAGGTGAAGACAGCAGCACTGTCTGGAAGTTAATATTTATTGCAATATTGAAAAATAGTCACCTTCAGGGATATTTTGATAAAGTCAGCGCCTTTAAGGCCAGATCATAGGATTAAACACCAAAATTCTACTGAGTATCTTCCCTCCGGATGCTTGTAACTGTTTGAGAATCGCAGCAATGATTTTATAATTTGGCAAAATTTCAAAGCACCTCTGAGTCTCCTTGCATTTCCCTGGAGGTCAAGCTCGCAAGGTGAGAATGAACTTTTATCCCGCGGTTGGTTTCTAAACATCTTTTGGGGGGCAGTTTTTGCTATGTTTTCTTTCTTTCTGCTGCTTCTAACTCTACAGGTTTCTCAGTTACCTCATTTCTGTGATACAAGAGAAAGAATTTTAGATGGATTTATCTATCTGAGATTATACAACGAATTGATCCCTTTCAAGAGACATTACACAAGGAGGAACGTTTGATCACATCTGTCCTCCTTGACCCCTCCACGCTGCCCCTTCCTCCTGTCTAATACAGACTCCACACACTGCAGAAAGCCTGACTGTCTGAGTCTCAAGAATTTCATTTAGCGTGATGATTTCCACTCCACTGTCATCCATCTTCTTGCAAATGACGTGCTTTCATTCTTCTTCATGGCTAAACAATACTCCCTCGTGTGTACACAACATAACATGCATGTAAACACCAGGGTGAAAACCAGTGCTTCGTAAATATGTACTAGTAATATATATATGGGGGAAAAGAGAACCTTTGATTTTACCTCCTCCTCACTTTGATGCATCTGGTTCTTTTTCCATTTACTTATTTCTTTGCACTTCTTTCCATTGCAAAAGGGCTTATCAAGCTATACAGTGAATGTTTAAATGCAATGATCCATTGCAGTAAAAAAACCATATAATTTATAAACAAATATAATATAATATAATATAATATAATATAATATATACATTGCCTAGAGCTTTGTTTCACAATTCAGCTTCTTTTCAACTGCTAAGAATTTAGTATGTGACCTTATCCTTTTTTTTTTTAAATAATTGTCTCATTCAGCATTCGGGTCTCACACTCAACCTTCCTTTCTCCTTCACCTCTTCTCATCCTAGTGCTAGTCTGACCCTGCAGCATCGTGAGGACTGGATTTTCCAGCCTAGACCCATAACTCTCACACTTCGGCTGTTTCTGGGAATAATTACCCCAAACGCGTGAGCTATGCCTTCAAGAGCATCTCTCAGACCCAGCGAAAAGCTTCACTGCTGTAACAGAACTTTCTCAGCCATCATGAGCGAGCAGCAGAACTAATAGTTGCTGCTGCTCTTGCCTCTTCATTAAAACAGTTTCTACAGCAGTCCGTTTCTAGTTCATGAGAACAGAAATGCTCAAAAGAAATGCTCAAAAATTTAAGAATGAGCATTGTTTTCACTTTCATTGGATGAAAACAAAATGTGTCAACCCTTGTGAATGTGTGTGTGTTCTAAGAGCATTACTTACTCCCAGATTGCTTAGCAATTAGAACACAGGGAGAAATATATAATTTGAGCCCTTTAATTGTGATTGCATTTATAGATACTGATTGAAAGATAAAAACTAAACTTGAAATTATCTCATAGATAAATCCTGTGCATTTGAGATTCAAATCTTTGATCTTGAAACTTTACTCTGCCTAGTGGAGTTGACGCCATGCAAAAGCAGTGTCCCGTTAGGTTTCTGAGCAAGTCCATGAGATCTGCTGGGGTTGGATGTGTTTTAGCTGAAAGATGCTTGTAAGAATTTTCTTTAGTGCATCTGAGAAAACTGATATCTATAATTCATCACAACCACCATTTGGAGAATGAATAAAATATGCCCACACCACTTGTGACTTGCTTGTAAAAACAAAAATTACTCCTTTTAAAAAAAGATGTGAGTTGCCATTCTGGTCTGCAATTTTATAGCTTTTGCAAAAAAGTTTCAATTTTTCCACCTTAAAATTTTACTTCCCTTTTTGGGTGAGACATTTAACAAGAAAGAAATTAACAGGAAAAACTTTTTCTTCATAACAACCCATCTGCTCCCCACCAAAACACAGCATTTTAAAGTACATTTACTTGCCGAGTGTGGTAGTACACTCCTGTAATCCCAGCACTCAGGAGGCTGAGGCAGGAGGATTTCTGTGAGTTCAAGACCAGCATGAACTAATAGAGAGACCCTGTCTCAACAACAGTAACAACAGCAAAACAAATAAAATACATTTACATATACCAAAGAACAACTCTATTGGAGAAATGAAAGTATATACTGTGAATTAAAACATAAAATATATTGTATTGTAAAAAATAAACCAAATAACCTCTGAAAACAATATCATTATTTTTCAGCATAACAAAAAAAAGAGATCATGAAAAAAACTAAAAGAAAGGACAACAAATATGAAAGAAGAGAACCCAACCAGCCAAAGACATGGTAGTGAAATTTAATGAAAATTTAGCTTAAAGAGTAATAAATGTAGATGTATTTGTGCACCCTTATAATCTCAGCTATCCTGGAGACTGAGGTAGGACCTCAACTGTACAAAATACAACTTGTCTCAAAAATGTTTTTGAAGGGCTGGGCTAGAGTACTTCCTAGCATGCATGAGGCCCTGGGTTAGATCCATAGGAACAAGAAGAATGGTAATAGGAAAAAAGAGAGATTTGTCCCACAGCTACAGTGACAAATTTTATTTTATTTATTTATGTTTTGGTACCAGAGATTGAACTCGGGACCTTGCACTTGAGAGGTAGGCAGTAGAAACACTGAGCTAAATCCCCAGCCCAAAAAGAGGAACATTGCTCCACTGCTGGTGGGAGTGTAGACTGGTGCAACCACTGTGGAAATCAGTATGGAGATACCTCAAAGAACTAGGACTGGAAGTCCCATTTGACCCTGCTATTCCACTGCTGGGGATTTTCCCCAAAGAATTAAAAGAATCATGCCACAGTGATATATGTGTGCCCATGTTTATAGCAGCACAATGTGTAATAGCTAAAACTTGGAGGCAGCCCAAATGCCATCAACTGGAGACTGGATAAAGAAAATGTGGGTTTTTAAAAATAAAATAGAGTACTACTCAGCCATAAAAAATGAGAAATTAGAGACATTTATAGCTAAGTGGATGCACATTGAGGCGATACTCTTAAGTGAAATAAATAGGATGCACATGTGTAAATACCGAATAGTTTCTCTAGTGTGAGAAACTGAAAGTATAAATAAGGACTAAAAAGTATAATAGATAATATGAAATAGGAAGAAAAGGGGCAAAGGGGACGGGGAAGTGGGAGGGGTAGGGAAAAGGAAAGAAGGGAATGGAATTAATATGAGAAAATGAAAAAATGGAAACAAAGACTTTGTAACTAGGGAGGGATGGAGGGGTTGAAGGGAGGGCAGGGGAAAGGGGGCAAAATAAGAATCAAGAGAAATTATGTAAAGGTGCAAATTTGCAATGATGAATGTCATTATATTGTATACCTAAAATGAACCAATAAAATAAAATTAAAAAAAAAATCCCCAGCCCCAAATTTTATTTTTTAACGTTACAGTTAAAGTTGTTTGAATAAAATTCTAAAAGTGGGATTGTGACACATTTAAAAGCCATTGTAGTATCTGGGTTAGATAACATATCTGTAAGTCTAAAATGTATTTTGTACAACTAAATTTAAAAGCATTACACTCTTTCACATCCATACTGAAGGGGCTGTTTCCTTTGGATGGATCAGCGACTCTACTGTGTTCTGATAATTTACACATGCAAATATCAATGAATTGCATATGCAAATGCAATGCTGAAATCTGCAGCAAGTCATATTAGAAGGGACGAAAGAAAGGAAAAGGGGGCTGGAGTGAGAGAGGGATACTCTGTAAAGCTATCTTCCTCCTTGTGCAGGATAAAGCACAGACCATTCTCAAAGGTCTGTGGTTTCCAAAGTTTTTGTTGGGTTAAAGGAAGAGATTTTGATTAACTGTCCAGTCAAATTTCATCCTGAGTGAGAGGTAACTCAGAAAAGTCCTTGGGATTTGTGAGGACTCAGCAGGTTACTGGTGGAAACTGGTGTTAATATAGTGTCCAATAGACACGTCCCTCTTCTCCACATCTACTGAGCAAATAATCATGAACTGGTCGTATCTCTGCTCGGGTCCACTTAGCAGACTTTCTAGCCTTCAGTCTCTTTATTTGTGAAATAGGAATTATGAAACCAATTTTCCTAGGGTTGATGTTATATATTAAATGAACCATGTATAAACATGTCTTATTAGCACATCGGGATTGCTCTGTACCAGCTCTGTTTGTAATTCAGCGACAGTGTGGACTAGGGAAGGTGGCTGCAGAAACTCACAGGATGAGCGGGGAATAAAGCCCTTTGTGCCTTCCCAGGAGCAAATAAAGGATACATGTGCTCCCTGAAAGAACACTATCCTTATTCCTCACCTTACAGCACTGAAGAGATTCTCATACGGTAAAAGATTTCCTACTAGCAATAATATTTTTGAGCATATATTTTGTGTCTGGCTTCATCCTAAAGTTGTTGGTATTAATGCACCATATCCTAATAAATATTTTTAATTCATAGGTGAAGAAACTGATGAATGAAGAGATTAAGAATTAGGTCAAGGTCATGGAAGTAAGTAGCAAAGTTTGGAAAGAAGGAAGCGTGGTTGGAGTATCATCCTCATTTTCTTGCAACTGCTCACAGAGTGGCTCTAGAATGATAAATGTACTTCATAGTCACTTGCTCGAGGCAATGAACTAATATTGTTTCACATTAGCCAAATGTTTGAATTTATAATGTGGGCAGCCTACCTCAAGTTCAGTTGTCATCTCAATTGCTAGGAGCTCGCACAGTGAAAATGGGCACCCTGCAATATTTAAAATCTGCTTCTCAAGCCATCCTCTATGTCTCTGTAAAGAGCATCACTGGGTTCTGGCTGCTAAGTGTCAAATCTAGAAGTCATCCTCAGTTTATCCCACTCCTCATTCTGCTTCACAAACAAATCCTGGTGAGTCTGCCCCAACTCACATCCTAAGGTCATGTGCTTCTCTCGCGTCCTGCACTCCCCCATGTCCATTCTCCTCAGCAGGAACATTCCAGCCTCTGAAGGCATCATTCAACTCTTTTCTACCTGGCCCTCCTCCTTTTCTGCACATTGGCTTGTTACACTGCTGAAGAGTGAGCTCATTTCTACCATGGGCCTGAATTCTCCACTCCTATTGGTTTCCTTGCCATCCGTTCAGTTTCAATGGCACCATGAGAGGAATAGCTCTCACAACTGCCCAAGTTACAGCAAAGGGTAATAAAAGAAAAATTTAAGCACAGATGACTCTGAGAGTCCTCTTCAATTAAAATGCTGCAAGAGTAAGCAGCTGTTCATCGCTCAGGAGAGTGACAGACAATGCATTGGGAAAGGATTTAACTGCAGTTCAAGTAGGGATTGGATGGGTTGAGAATATAAATAAATAAACAGATTGGACACTGGCCCGTGTGTTGGAGGCTGAGCCTGCTCCTTGAAGTTTGGGTTGTTTAGAAGTGACAGATTTCCACAGCATCAGTTGTGTTCACATTTGGATTGGCTGTAGCAGTGAGAGGTATTCATCACTAAGCCTTGAATTTAGTCTTTAAAGCTTTGAAAAGAACAAAAATTGCTGCACTTCAAAACTAAATGTTTCTGTTTGCTCAAATGTTTCAAAAGCCCTTTAAAGGATTTAATAAGTCTAAAGAGATAATTGGGGATTAGGAAGGGAAATTATAAGTAAAACATTTGACACATAGTGTTTAATTTTCCTTCTCTCCTCCCTCCCTCCCCCCTTCCTTCCCTCCCTTTTTTCTTTCCTTTAGTACCCCTTGCTCTCTTCCTTTTGCCTTCCCTCCTCCATTCTAATTTGCCCTCAGGATATGTAAATCACAGAAGCAGGTTTGGGACTCTTCCCCAATCATGTGTTTGTTTTTAAGGAGTTGAAATTTGCTGAAAGATGTAGCAGCTGAAATGGTCTTCTTTTTATTTCTTTTAAAATTTGTACATAATTGTTCTATTATCTTTCAATTTTCTCTGGTTTGGAGGTACTAGGGACAAACTGAGGCTGGCTATTCCAGGTTGGGGAAGGGTTTAGCATCCTCTCATGCTCTCAGAAATCCTTCTTTCCTAATGAAGGGCAGGGACGATTTCCACGATTTATTGTTCACTCAATCTCTGCTAGGCCTCTGCTGATCTCTTTATTTGGTACATTGAATATGTTGGATATACTGAAATTCTCACACTCCTTTGGAGTAGATATTATCAATTTCCTTGTATAGCACAAAAAAGCAAATCTTTGAACTCTTATACTTTATTCAAGAATATTCAATCAGCAATGATGCTGTTCCACACATAATCAAGCTTATTTGTACTTAAAGCTCTTGGTCTTAAACATTTCACTACATTTCTTAATACCTATGTCAGTCAAACTAGAATAATTAAAGACTCCAAAACCTGCTCCTCCATATCTTAATCATTTTGTATCTGAGAGGTCTAAATCAACAATTCTCTGCTTCTACTTCCTTTCCTCCAGGGCAGTGCCTTTCAGGAATCTACATCCACCCTTTAGCAGAAACATTCCCTTTTGTCTGCCTGCTATTTTCTCTTCCTCTTTTACCATTGTTAGAAACCATCATAAATACCCTTTGAAGTTTTCTCAAGTTCTCATTTTCTTTCTATTCTTGTTTGGAGAAGTAGGTGATATATTTGCATGTACCAGGTACTTAAAAAGAATCTATTTTCCAAGACAAATGTTGTATTCAATCTTGTTTCTACAATCTGAATATTATATTTATTACTAAGAAAGGATTTGAACAATTTAAATAGCTCTTGTTTTATGGCTGAGGAACTGTGATAACATGCAAGAAGATAACCTGTATAGTCTTACTATTAATTGAGGCATATCGGGATGCTTTTTAAAAAGGAGGAGCATATTTCTAAGTGAGCTAATTGTCCACAGTCCACAGATTTTCTTCTTTACTATTTCACTTGTTCAAGTCTGAACAAGTCTGACTTGTACTCCAGGTTTTTATTAATAGGGATACTTAATGCCATGTACCTCCTAATTACACCTGCATCCTGTTGACCTCTCTTCCAAGTTCTGTTTTTCCTTTGTCTTCATTGAACTTTCAATTTTCTACCACACAGTTCACTGATTTCTTCTCAGCCGTGCCACTCTTCTTACCACCAGAAAATGAGTTTTCATAGGAATTTTGTCCAGTTTGTTTATGCAAATGTTCATAGCAGCATTATTCTAGTAATCAGAGATAAACACATGCATGTGTAGATCAACTTGTGAATTAACACAATGTGGTTCATCTATAAAGTGCAAGATTCAGCAATGAAAAATGAATGAACTACTAGTACATGCTACTACATGAGTGACTTTAAAAATATGCCAAGTGAAGAAGAGTCAGACACAAAAATATCATAAATTATAGGACTCCACTTATAAAAAATGTTCAAAATAGGCAATTACAGAGACAAAAGTAAATTGTGACTTCCTTGGGGTGGGATCCAGAGTCTTATCAGGATGAAGGAAATGTTCTGCAACAGTAGTACAGTGAGAGTTTCAAATTAAAATAGGGGAGCTTCTTTAGATGCAGTTAGTAAATTATATAAAATATATAGTAGGTTATACCTCAGTTTCAGCTGTTGAAAAAACAGGCAGAGGTGAGTATGCAGCAGTAGCTGCTCTGGTCCACCACGGTGGGGCACAGGAAGTGGCAGCACAGTGTTCCTCCATGAGAGGTGCAGTCAGGGACCCGAAGATCCTGCTGCTGTTCACTGAGTAAAGCTGCCATGAGTTGGCTCCAGATGCCTATCAAGATCTTCCTGTTCAGTTCAGATTTGTGGTACTCAGTTTCAGGATTCTGTTGAAACTTTTCTGCATGTATGTGCTGCTTAGTGAATTTTTTCATTCTTCAGTAGTTTTCCCTTGTCATTTCTAGGCTTTTTCCTCCACTTATGTCTTGTATTTGACAGGAAATCAAATGGGCTGTCAATCTAATGCACAGCGTCTTTTGAGACGACTAGCATATACCAAAGAACCAGCAGGCAATAAGTATCCCTCTCACCCTGTTTCTTCTGGTCCTCACTCCTGGAATCCCTCTCGGTCTCCTGCCTTGTGTACTCAGCTTTAAGCTTTTTGATTTTTGATCTTCCTTTTCCTTTCTGTTTGGCCTGTGTTGGTAGGAGGTAAATGTGAATGTGAAGAAATGAAATTTATATGTGGATTGTGATTTTCACTCTTTAGTGCGATTTATACACTTTTCCTAAGAGTTGTACTGATAGCAACTGTTATTTGAAAGAAAATCTATAAATGGATTTTGTGGTGTCTGCTTTATTGGCCCTATTATTTAAAAGTCTCTGCCATCAAACTTAGAACAATATTTTTCTCCTAATACTTTATAATAGATCTTTTTCTTACTCCATCCCTTATTTACTTAATTTATCAAGCACCTGTGAGGCCACAGCAGTGAGGAAGATGGAAAGAGCTCCTACCTTCATGGAACTGTACTTTCCCTGGGTAGATGACTTCTACTTTGAGCTACAATTTTCCCACTGCACAATTGTAAGACAGGTGAATCACACTCCCAGTTGTTATGCAGTGTGCCAACCTTTAGTGGGAAGAGATAGAAAAGAAAGAAAATAGAAGAAGGAAGAAAGACAGAAAAAGAAAGAAAGGAAGGAACGAATGAAGGAAGGAAGGGCAAAGAAAAAGGAAAGAAAAATGGCATGGGTACTTTGAGGCACTATACTAGGAAACTGGATTGTATCAATGAACAAGACCAACAAAGATCTTAAAGTTTGTGAGAATTCCATCAAGTTACTTTAGAACACAATTCAGATATAAAGCATAAATAGGACAGATTTAAGAAGAGGGAGTGATTTGCAATATTAAATATCTTCAGGGTACCTATTTGAAGAAATACTTGAAGGACATAATAAAATAGCCAAGCAAATATCTAGGGGAAGATGAAACCAAGGCCTTACAAGTGGGGTGTGCCTGGCAGTTTCTTGTAATAAAAAGGAAAACCAGGACTGAGGAATTTAGAAGCACTAGAGGAAAATGTCTACGGGTGTCAGGAGCCAGATCACAAAATACCTTGAAATTTACTCTGAATGAAGTGGGCTCACAGATAATGACATAAGCTGACTTACATTTAAGATGTGCGTTTATTTTATTTTATTTTTTTGGTACCAGGCATAGAACTCGGGACCTTCTGCAGCAAGGCAGGTGGCAGCACCACTGAGTTAAATCCCTGGCCCATAAGATGTGCATTTTTATGGCTGTATTGAGTAGAAGAATAAGTATAGAAGAAAGGAGATGAGATAAGAATAACTCAAGCCAGACATGAGTATTTTAGACAAGGATGGTAACATTTCGGGTCCTGAGTACCAGGATTTTGAATAGGTTTGTACAGAAGCCAACAGAATTTCTTGTAGAATTGCCTTTGAGGTATGGACAAAAGAGAGAATATGAAGGAGGCATTGAATGTTTGCCCAGGACAACTTTTAAGAGACGTTGCCAAAACTTGAAGAAGCAGATGTGAGAGTGTCTATATTTTTGAGGTAAGAGAAGAAGTTTAGTTTCAGATGTCTATTAGATCTGAAAGAGGTGATGCTGAACAGATATTTACTGTGTGTGTAATTTTGGAGTTTGAAGAGTTTGAGTGGAACATGAAATATTGCTGTATTTTACAAGGTGGTGCATGGAGAAGAGAAAAAGAAATCAGAGCAAGGAGATAGAGGCTTGTGTGTTTAACAGGAATGCAATTTTAAATAGAGTGGTAAGTCACAGCCTCAGTCAGAAGACAGCTGAGAATAAACTAAAGGTGATGAGAGAGTAAGGCAGATAGATATAAATAGGATGAACATCCCTGGAGATAAAAAACAATGGTGCAAAAATCTGTGGATCAGACTGGTGCGGAGTGCGTGGAGAAGTCGCAATAGTGATTATAGACCAGATCACCTGCTGATTTACAATCAGTTGCAAGGAATTGGGATTTACTTTGAATCAAATGGCAAGACGTTGTAACATTTTGATACTCTAGAGGCTCCAGGCAGCCAGCATTCATAAGGGTCACTGTGGGTGTTGTGCTATGGACTGCAGGACAATAAGCGTCCAAAAGAAGCATGGTTAGGAGGCTGATCTGCATCCAGGACAGATCTGAGGCAGTCCCGTACAAGGGCACTGGTACTGCAGGGCTGGGAAATGGTAGCCTCTACATGGGCTTGTACAGCTGGAGTTCACTGATACAAATGAGTGAGGCATGCATGCTTCGTCAAAACAAAAGAGTTCAAGAGAACTTCAAATGTCTGTAAGTCTAATTTATCAATAAATATTTCCTGAAATCTACAAGATCTCGAGCACTGTCCTAAGATATCACAAGGAATGCGTCATCCCTTGCCTGGCAAGGAGAAAATGTACCTGAGGCTGCACTCAGAGGGATGTGAGAAATAGGAGCAAGCGGAAGACGTCCAGATCAAATGGAGACCACTCGCTGGAAGCAGGGCGAGAAGGCATCTAGACAAGGTTTGTATCTACCTGTGAGAATATACCCACCCTTTAGCACCTTTGGAGCCATTCTGAGAAAATGTAAGACTTTAAATAGTATGTATAAGATTTTGCTAGCACGTATCAGGTAGAAGACATACAGGGATAATAAAAGACATAAAACCCCCCAAATCAGGGCTTTCAGTTTGTGAACTGTGCATCCCAACTATTCACTATTTCCCCTCATTCTCAAGCTTCAGTAGGATCGGTTTCCTCCCACAAGCTGCCTTCACTGCAGCTGAACAAATTCCACCCAACATTCTCTCCACCGACCTTAATTGTGTCTGCTCCACTCCTCAGAAATACATACTTTAAAAAAGGCTTTCCTGTGTCTATTCATTCATTAAACATGTATGAGAATAACCCATGTGCCAAATTCTGGCTGAAAAGGTATAATTTTAAAAAGAAATAAATGAAGTAAGTTCTCTTGCTTTCATTAGATGTTTTCCCATTCCCGGAGCTAATGCTTTGGTTTCAGCTCTCATTATATTTCTCCTGCAAAATACCTCTTTATTGACCTTCCTGCCCCTGTTCCCTCCACATCAATCTATTCTCCAAGTGACAGTGATGTATGTATAGGATGTGAACCTGACCACCTTGTATCCTTGATTTTTCTTAGCACTTTAAAAAAATTGATAATGATACAAATAATGCAAATTGCCATAACCAAAAATGTGAATTTTTGGGTATACCCCACTGAAAAGACGAGGGATATTTTGAGTTTTAAGAAAGCCTTATAAAAATTGATCAGTGACATACTAGGACTCAGTCCTTGCCCATTGTCAGCTCTCCTGTGCAACATGTTGGTTGCTTTCTCCAGTAGGCTTTGTCACAAACCATGATATCTGAACTTTTTAAGTTTCAGTAACTTTTATTGAACCAATAAACCTAGAGTTAAGGAATGATGTAATTTTTTATTTCACTTTCCCAGTGGTAATAGTAGGATTAATTTTCAGTGTTTTGTTTTTTCCTACCTTTTTTGATAGGTTACTGTGATATTTGTTGAGAAATAAAGCAGTCCTGGCCACTATTCACAATAAATCTCATTCATGGTTCTCTTGGTTTGTATCTAGTATTTCCCCATGTTTACATATAACATGTTTTCCTGCTGTTGTGACAGAATTGTCAAAGGTTAGAAAGGGTCCTTCTTTAAATAGCTTCAACAAATGGAAACAGAATTCCCTAAAGGCTTTCAAAGTTGGTATGAAAATATAAAGTGCTCTTTCTCTTTGCTGACCTGAAAAGCTGTTTAAAGAAGGCCAAAGACAAACAATTATTACAAGTTTCATTTTTAAAGGACCCATTCCTAGCCATGTAGTAAAAGGCAATTAGTGCTATTTTTGTCCCTCCTTGAGAGTGTGGAAGAGGAAGAGTAGAATTTGGAGAAAAGAAGAAAAAGTAGAAAGAAGAGCCTAGGCACTAAGTCACTAAAGAGAAGCAACATCGTTGTTGTAACCCTGGAAGATTACCAAGTATTTTTTTTAAAAAAAATAGATGGTAGGATATCCAAATCTGAAGGGATATTAGTCACTACCTTTTTCATTTTCCTGCTTTTCGGAACACAGAGTCCACAGACATTAGGACCTAAGGCTTAGGTGGTAATCTAATGTCCTATGGCAAGAGAGAGATCAACACGGACCGCCTGCAGTTGGACTTCCATGATGTAGGAGATGAGGGCAAATTACAGGACCAGTGCACGTGACCGGGCAATCACGAAGGTGGACACGTGTGCAGAACACAGCTATCAAGCCCTACACTGGGGACCAATCAGGAAGTGCAACCTTCAATTCTTCAGGCATGAAATCAAGCAGGGTTTTGATAGGATAGCTTAGATCTGACATCAGGCTGAAGAATGAGAGATACACAAGACCTTCACCAAGAACCTCCTAGCCTCTGTGAGCTTGACTGGTCTGTTCTCATTCTGCAAACCATAAAATGTAAACCTTCACCACCTTTCTTCGTGTGTCTAATTCCTTTGTTCAGGACACCAGGAACCTAAAACAAATCTCTGTGGGACCCCAGAATCTGATAACAACCTTTCATTGCTTTTTGTTTGTTTATTCATTAATAAATAACATTGTCCTACTTTCTAAAAGGGTAGTAAGTAATATTCAATAAAATGTTCATGAACAAAGTTATAGTAAAATAGAAGTAGAAGGATTCCATTTGAGGAACTACAAGCTAAAAATGATTTTGGTCTTCGTTGATTTGTATCTTATGTGATAGCAACTTAAACACTCCTTAGGGTATCTCCTGGTGCTGGTAAGAAGTTAAAAGGTTCGTGATTGAAAAGACTGAAGAGTCCATAGGGAGGGATGAGGGTTTTAAGAGAGGGCGGGGAAGGGGGAGAAAATAAGAACCAAGAGATTACATAAAGGTGCAAATTTCCAATGATGAATGTCATTGTAGTGTATACCTAACATGTACCAATAAAAGGACATACAGTTAGAAAAAAAGATTGAAGAGCCCTGGGAATATAACAGATGTTTGAGGTCAGTGCACAAGACACACCCCATGCTTACATGTGCTTGCTTAAATGTCAGCCCAACACTGATGAGCTAGAGACATTTTTATAAGTGAACTCAAGTCTCCAATGTTTCTTGTACGAACACAGCTGTGCCCATAATTTTAGCTACTCCTGCTTCCATCCGAGTCCATATTAAAAACAGCAAACATGACAGAGTTGAAAAAGACCTGTGACCTAGGTGCCCTCAGGGCATGGCTGTGTGTGGGGACTGGGAAGTGGGGCTTGGGTCTCTCACTATGCCCGGGACTCACCAGTTTCTTTGATCACTGATGCTGATAAGATCTTTCTTCTAATCACATCTATTATTTATGCTTGGGAACTATATCCTTTGCTCTGTTTCTTATTCCCACCACTTGCTTTTCCAAGTATATAATTTAATAAAGATCAACCTCAATTTTTTAGCTCTTCGTAAGTTTCCTGTCAATAAATTGCTATGCTTGGTGTTTTTAAACTTTATGTAAAGATCTACTGCAGGCCACCCTCCCTGGGGTCCCTCTCATCATCCTATTGGACTTTGCCTCCCTGCCTTCTCCTGGGTGCCTTACCTGCCTCTCAGGTGGCATCAGCCTTTCCCATTACTGCATTTCTCCTACTTCTCCTTTGCATCATTTTGATTCTCTCATACAGTGAGATTGTCTGTTCATTTTTGTCCAACAGTAGAATCAGCGTGGAGATTCCTCAACAAACCAAAGCTAGAGGTTCCATTTGACCCAGCTTCCCCTTCTTGGTATCTTCCTGAAAGAATTAAAAGCATCACACCACAGTAATATATGCACACCCATGTTTATAGGAGCATAGTTTGTAATAGCTAAATCTTGGAAATAGCTCAAGTGCCCATCAACCGATGAATAAAGAAGATTTTTTTTAAAAAAATAAAACATTAGTATTCAGCCATATAGAAAGATAAACTTGAGACATTTATAGCTAAATGGATGTACCTTGACACCAAACTCTTAAGTAAAACAAATAGGTCACACATGTATAAATACTGCATTGTTTCTCTGGTGTGAGAAACTGAAAGTGTAAATATGGACCAAAATGTATAACAGATGATGTGAAATAGGTAGAAAATGTTCATATGGGTAGGGAAACTAGCAGGGGGGGGGGGGAGGAAGGAAGGGAAAGGAAAAAACTGAGAAAAGAAGGAAAAATGGAAACAAAGCTTTTGTAAATAGGAAAGTAAAAAGGGGTTGAAGGGAGGGCAGAGGAATGGGAAAAAATAAGAATCAAGATATATCATGTACAAGTTCAAATTCCCTGTGATGAATGTGATCATTATGTATACCTAACATGTACCAATCAACTTAATTAATTATTTTAAAAAAGAGTTTATAGTCCAGCAACACGTTAAGAAAATCTGCTGAGTTCTACTCCAGCCTTTGAAATGTAAATACAGCACGACAAGGGTCAGATTGTCTCCAGTGCTCCTGGCTTCCTGATGTGAAGACATCTCCAAAATCTGAATGCACATTTTACTTTGAAATGTAGATACACACTTCTGTAGTTTAATCTCTCTGCGGTTCTTGCATCAGCTTGGTAGTTGTAAACTAAGTTTAAAGGCTTGCTCTTAGGCCAGTATCTCAAGTTTATAGCAAAATTTATTCACAAGAGCTGAATTCTACAAAAATAAAATATTTTATTTATAACCCAAACTGATTAATAAAACTGTTATTAATATATTTCACCTATTAAGGAATATTTATATTATTTTCAGATTTTCAGCTGTTACAAATACAACTGCAATGTACACTCACATATAGCTTTCTATGTAAACATGTTTTCCTTTATCTTGTAGAAATAAAGTTTGATACACAGCCACGAAGTAGTTTGTAGAAAGTTTGTGAAAAATATATTTCAGATATTTAAATGATTTTTAATAATTTTTTCCTAAATTTGACAACATATGCATGATGTATAGGACTCTAAGTACATGATGATTTGATATGAATTATCCCTTCATAAATAACATAAAAATGTCAATGCTAGGTATGCTAGAGAGACTGCTATTTTTTATTTTGTTGAATCTCTAAGAAAAGAAATAATAAAATCTTACTAATATCTGGAAACTATCAAACAATAAACAGATAATAAACATATTCTAGATGTATACCAAATAGACAACTAAAAATATTGTTTTTCTTGCTTTGAGTTTGAATTGTTAAGAAATATTTTACACTTTAAAATGTGTTATTTTCTTTTTCTGAGAGCACATTAATTTACATACTAAATTTTTACTTGGAATTTTATATTCTCTTCTTTGAAATAACTTTCCAGCTGTCTGAACTCCAGCCCTACTTATACTGTCCAAAACACTAGAAATCAATAAATACTAAAATTTGACAAAGAAATGGCCAAAATTAGGTAAGTATATTATTTTTGATTCACTTAGAAACTTCAGCATTAAAGCATACTCCAGAACAGATGATATACCCCAGTCACAAAACCTGGAATTGGAACACTTTAACAAGTTTAGAAATTTGTAAGAACCATTACTATTACAAGCTTTCCAATTAGAAAATGTTTCAAATAAATTGTATTTATTCTACTTTTTAATTCAAAAGATCATTCCATATTTAAAATTTAATTTATCCTCTAAAAACACTGTGGGGTGGTACTAACAGGAACTGTTATAATGCAATCTCCATTTTAATACAGGGGAAAGGGGAGATTCAGTGTGACTGGTTGCCTTTCCTTTGGCCATAAAAGTAATATGACTTGCAGTCTCTTGACACCAAAGCCCATGTGAAATAATACATTATTTCTTATTAGATCCTGAGAAGAGGAGAAAGCTCACGGCCAATATGATGACATGTGAGAAATTTAAGGTGAATATCTTTAATTAAAAACGCTAAAATCATCTATCAAAATGAACGTCAAGGTCACCATATTACAAGGCTGGTTTTATTCTTAAAGTTTTATGTTAGAAAAAGCAAGTGAAACATGATGTCAATTTCAATCTAAAGTGGTGTGAAAATTTATCTTTAGAGGTGACTAAGCCATGAGGTTTTATTATGATCTTAAATGATTTTAATATGAAGCTAGAAGATATAAAAATTTCAACTTTCTAGGGTCAGGAGTGTCACCAACCTTTCTCTTCAGTTTTCTACTAACCCATTTTTGTTTCCATTTTCAAGCATATAATGCTGAGTAATAACTAGTATTTCTGTCATTTTCTTTATTTGCCCTTTTTATCATTATCATAATATTTATTACATCCCGGACTGTAAGATATATTTTTATCCATTTATTGATTCAAAACATGTTTATCAAGGATATCATGTCTCAATAATTGTATTAACCACTGAAAGATATGAACTAGTGTTTTCATTTTCTCTTATTCCTGAGCTAAATACTGGACACCCAAAGTGAAAGGGGAAATGGTTTATTTAGCTCACAGTTTGTAGAGGTTCAGTCCGTAATGGGCTGGCTCCAAGGTGGAGTGGGGCGTGGCAGAGGAGTATCGCGCCCATAAGGTATCAAAAGCAACAGGAAACCTTAACAGCGTCTTTCTGCCCCTTTTATTCTGCCCAGACTACCGGGATTAGGGTGGTACCAAACCAATCAGTGCACTGGTTTAGTGATCACCCGCCCTTAATTCCAGCATCACACGCTCTAGATTCAGCCCCCTCTGAAAATGCTACCTATGACCACATGAGGCTGTCAGGGGACATCTAAACCTGAACAATAATATAATGCAATAAAAATTAGGGTCCATATATCCTTGAAGTCAACAGGCATCCCTATGAGCTGGGTCTAAGCCATCCTCAATTCTGAAAGAGAAATTCTCTGGAATAAACCTAAGGAATCAGAGCACCAGGTTTTGAGTTGGACCTTATAATTTGAGAACACATTTGAGTAGAATAAGGACTCTTCACTGACAGTGTAAAGCCTTGTGCCTACTCTGTCATCTATAATTCAAAGAAGGCACACCTAAGGGTGTGGGGTTTCTTGCTAACATTTTATGAGTCTTAGTTGTTTGACCCTAAGTCACTCATCCTATGCATGCCTTGCCTTCTTCACTGACAAAATCGAGATAATGTTATTTTCTACATAGTGATATTGTAAGGCTTAGAGTGTGCCATGGTTCCATTCATTATGATTTCAGAAAGTTGCAAGTCATAGTATGTATTAGCTGAACCCATAGAACAGAAATCTAAGGGAAAAAAAGGCGTCATAAAATGGTGATACCATGTATTAGCCATAATTTGGTTATGGCATTAGTAAACCATGTCTGTTTGTTTTATTTGTTTTCTGTTATATTTTAAGATTTTCTAGAATTTCCTAGTATTTTCAGTGCTGTGGTAACTCCTCTGAGGTATTTTCATCATAGATTTTTTTTCTAATAAATGTTTATTAAGGAATTCTCAAATGCACATCCGAAATTAAGCTGCCTTTGACAAATGGATGTTGGTTTGAATGGGGCATATTTTTCAGCTATAGAAAAAGTGCATAGATTTTTTTCTAAACTGAATTCAAGGTGGCTTCTGCTGAAGTGCTAGGAATGGGAAGACTCTGAAAAGCCAAAACTTCATCAAAACCTCTTATTTTTTCCGTGTATGTTTGATCTTGTTTTCTAGAATTCTCTAGTACTTTTAGTGCTGTGGCAGCTCTTACTGGGGTATTTTCATCATTGGTACTGGTATGGTTCCGTGTCCTAGAACAGGAGTCTCTTGGCCAAGAGATCAGTGCTTCAGCAATCTCTGTATTCACCCCACTCAGCACAGCAAGCCGCTCAAAGAATCTTTACTCGAGAAAAGCATTAAAAGTACCATCAAATGGCAATCAGACAATGATTAGAGACAATGAAATGGAGTGATGATGAACATAATAGCATAAGTTCTGTGCCATCATTTTGAATGGAAATTTTTTCATCACACCTTGAAGGAATGAGTATTATCATTTGTATCACTCTCATTGTAATTGAAAATCATCTCTATTTGCTACATTGTATCACTCTCACTGTAATTGAAAATCATTTCTACATTCATTGCTGCACTTCCTAGTGCTGGCCTTACAACACTCTGCTCCTTCAAAAGACTGAGCAATTAGATACAATTAAAGTTTTAGATCTTCTGGTAGCCTGAGATCAACTTCGCCTTCCTTTCTGGGTTTCTATATTTATTTTAAACTTTTTGATATCAGAGTTGTGTAAAGTTGTGTAATCCTTTAGTCTGAATTTAACCTCAATGCTGAACATTTTGTTCAAATGAGAACTTTTACGGGTCTTGCATGTTAATATCTTTTCATCCTTATTTCATAGTACTCAGAATTCAAGAGAACTTTTTGTTTTTCTCTGAATCGGTATGTCTCTTCATCTCTGACTTATCTCAATATGCTTTGATCTTTGCTGGAAAACCTACAAGTTTTGTTCAGGACTTTTCTTGCTAAAGTTACCTGAAAGAAATGCATTGTTTCCAATGATTTTCACAGACCTGTGGTTCTGAGGGTCTGTTGTTTACATTTCAGGTTAGAAAAAGGTGACTTTTGCAGAATATTTTTCCAGAGCATAATTAAATTTTCCATCTGCCACAATGCACCTAACCATACATGTACTAAGACAAAGGAAGTCAATTATTTCTGATTTTGTTGTTTCATAAAATGAATCGTACTCAAAGTAGTACATTTTGTATCATTTAGGAAAATCCTAGCTAAAGTAACAAACTTTAAAATCATTATGGGATAAAACAGGAGGTGTTTATTTTTTGCTCATACAAAACCCAGAATGAAAAAAGAACTTCTTTGATTTGTAGATGGCTTTTCTCTCAGCCATGATTTATGAAACCAGGGTTTTTAGTCTTATTTTTCCACCATATTAAACAAATGGACGTCAAAGTTACAGTTTTGCTTGCATCAAAGAAGGAATGGAAAGAGAGTGGATAGTCACATTTGAGAAGTCTTCCTGAGCCAGCCTTGGAAATTCCTACACCATTTCCATTCTCCTGCATTCATTAGAACTCAGGCATGCAATTCCATTTAATGGCAAAAGAGACTGAAGGGGGAGACAGGGGAATTTGGAGCTGTCAGTCATCTTTGATGTAGTGACAACACACAAGGAAACTCTTTGTTTACAGGCTATTAAATACTAAAAGAGGATGACTTGCGATCTGTTCTGTACAAGCACAAACTCTCCGCACCCTGAGTGTAATCATTCTGTGATGCAAACATGTACTAAGAAAAGATTAAAAACTGTGAGAAAATAAAATGTCAAAGGACACAAGAAAATACTATTTCAAATTTAGCTAAGGTTATAAAGGTAATGTTTGGAATATTTTCTGTCTTTTGAACTTTTCCCAATGTATGCTATTAAAAAAATACTTTTCTTGTTTTTTAAATGTGCTTTATCCTCTATATCCTCCTAAACTTTTCTGCTCAAACATGCACTGCCTTTGTTAGCCTGGTAGGACCTTGTCCCCTTAAGACCTAAAAAGCACAACTTTAACGCCAGGAGCGCTACAACAGTAAAAACCCACTATTATTGAATTTATACCAGTTTCCATGTGGAAAAAATAGGCAATGCTAGACAGTTGATACAAAATTTTACTTTTCTGGTAAATTTCCATGGAAGATGAGTATTCAGCATTCCTTACTGATAAATATGTAAACTCTCATTAAAATCAAAAACCTCAGTAACTTCAGACATCAATAATTTATTCTTGCTCATGCATCTGTAGGTTTTGGCGATGAAGGCTGAGCTGAGTGTATGCTTGGCTCGAAGACACACCTTCGGTCTGTCTGCTCTGCCCGCTCTTATCCTCAGAACAGCAGCCGACTGAGTGCATGCGTAGAGTGGCAGCTGAGGAGACCAACACCGAAAGCACATTTCACGTGCCTCCCATTGGCCAAATCATGTCACACAGACACAGTGGGGCTCCAAAACTCAGAAAATACAGTCTATCACCAAGAAGTCATAGGAAATGTCTAAATGTGTACGGCTCTTATTTCCTCTGCCTGATCAAATGGAGGCACTCAATAGAGAGCTGTCATAGGCTACTCTTACCACACCGTGGTGAATAACATGCCAGTATTTGCTTATACAAACAAGTACACTATATATATGCCAAATATATGCATAGAAATATATATGTGTATATATGCATATATGTAATGTTTTACCTATCTGTTTATTAATGAATAGATTGTTTCCTTGCCTTGGCTATTGTAGATAATGCTTCAGTGCACGTAAGAGCAGATACCTCATTGAATTATTTCTTTTCTTTTTTTTCTTTTTTTGCATTTTACACAGAAATAGAATTCCTGGTTCATATGGTCGTTCTATCTTTGTTCTTTTGAGGAGCTTCTATCATCTTTTTCATAATGGCTGTGCTAGCTATATTGCATAGGGTTTCCTTTCGGTTGCATCTTTGACATTACTTGATGACTCTCTCATTTTTTATAGTAGTTATTCTAACACATGTCAGATGAGATCTTTCCATGGTATTGACTTTCATTTCTCTGATAAATGTTATATTGAGTACCTTTTCATAAACATATTTGTCATTTATATATTTGCTCTGGAAAATATCTACTTACATTTTTTTCTCATTTTTAAATTGGATTACTTGTTTAGGTTTTTGTTCTTTTCCTGCTGATTTGAAGTTTCTGATATAAACCTATCATCAGAGGTGGTATTCAAATATGTTCCCTAATTTCTATATTTTTCCTTTTCATGATGCAATCTTTTTATATGGAACTAATACAACACATGACTCTGAATAGACAAAACGTTCTTGTGTAACAAATTTGGAGGCATTCCACTTCTTGAATGAAAACTATATTATAAAACTATAGTAACCATGAAGTATGGTGCTACACCATAAAAACTAATACATAGATCAGTGGAAAAAATTGAGGTTGCAGAAATAAGATCATGCACATATGGCTATTTTTGACAAGGATATCAAAATAATACAATGAATGATCATGTTTTTTAATAAATGATATTTAGAAAACTGTATCTCCACAGGCAAAAGAATACAATTGGATACCTATCTTAATTTGAAAGTAGGTAAGACCTGAAATGTAAGATTAAAAACAATGATATGCACACACATACACGCACAAAAAGAAGAAAGCTCCTTGATGTTAGTCTTACTAAAGACTATTTTTTAAAAATGACATCAAAAACACAAGAAATAGCAACACTACAAAATAAACAAGTGGACTACATGAACCCAAATGTTTCCCTTGGTTTGGTAATCTTCATTTAAACATTGTCAATTATTTCTCAAATATATTTGAAAATGAAATTTTGAATAAACTTTTCAAAACATGTTTTCCACACTAAATTCTGCTGGAAACCTTGTAATCAAAGACCTATGAATCCTCACCACCCTTTCTTAGTTACTCATAACATACCATGTACAATTTGCCACTCCAAAATCTATAGTACGAGACAAAGGCATCAGATTACAAACACAATAGTTATGAGTGCAATCTTAACAGAAGTTACAAACAATAATAATCAAAATAAAATGAATTCTTCCTACTATGCTTTCAACATTCTAAGTGCTTTGGTTTTGAGCAGGTGTGTGGAAGTTTCCTCCAAACATCAGTTCTCCAGCAGACAGTATCACAGTGTCAAATAATTTAAATCAGTGCAGCCCCTATCTACCTGGAGTTAGAGTCAGCTTCCCAGGTAAAGGCTCAGTCCCACAACACTGGTGCCCCTTCGGTCCCCAGTGATGAACTGTTGGTTTCCACAGGGTGTAGCCTACTTGGTTATGCACACAAAACTCCCTCCACCTCCTTCTCAGGTTGGATTAATTTGTAAGAAGCTCTCATAGAACTCTGGTAAGCCCTTACTTATATTAATCTGCTTATTCATAAAGGAGATGAAAAAGGACAGCAATGAAGAGCCCAGTGAAGAAGGGGAGTTGGAAGAATCCCAGGAGCAGGAGCTCTGGTCCCTGAGGAACTGGGGTGCATCACACATCCAGCAAGGGAACGTGTTCACCAGCCCGGAAGTTCTCTGATTTTCTGATCCTTGTAGTTCGGGGATTTTTATGAAGGCTCTGCCACAGCAGGCATAACCGATTACTAATTTCCAGCATATACCACCCTCTCTCTGCCCCACAGAATGAGGGAATACAGCTGAAATTTCCAAGTTTCTAGCCATACCATGTTCGTCTTGGTGAGACCTCTTTTCCAAGAGCTACCAAGGTTCATCTCATTAGAACACATGAGATTCTTATCACCCAAGCAATCCTGAGTGAAGCTCTGTGTCCGACAGTCCTCACTCTGGAAGTTACCAGGCTTACTTGGGCACTTGTATGAGGAACTGGAGGTAAAGACCAAATATGTATTTGATGTTTTATTATAAGATCACAGATATCTCCACTATGGGAAATTTTTTTGAAGCATCGGAAGTCATTTTCGGTACCTTCTTAGCTGAATGAGATGGAGGAAATGAAATCCTAGTTAAATAAGGATTCATTCCTTTTATGCATTGACCCATTTAAAAGTGCTTAGCTAATACCAACTTGGTATAAGATGCTGGAGAACTCAAGATAAGTGTAGGATTTGCCTAAATCCAAAATACCTGTGTACCTAATTTTTGACTCCCTCAGCCTGTGAATCATTTAGAAAAAAGATGATAGGAAGCTTATAGGGGATAAAAATGGAAAGAGAAAAAAGGAGCAGAGAGGCAGATGAGGAAGACGGGCAGAGACGTCCTGTGGTGATGAGCGTGTCTTTTATTACAAGGGAAATGTGATTCCTATACCTGCCATCTGACCTTCTACACGTATGATCTTCGACTGCATTTTCTTCAACTGAATAATGAAGTTAACGTTGCCCATTGGTTTCCTGTGAGAATTAAATAAGACAATATCACAAGGTGTTTGGTACAAAAGTCAACCTTCAGCATTGGTAATTATCTAGATGAAGATATAGAATTCATCTTGTGTGAGCCATCTTCTCTCCCAAATCCTTGAAAAGGTATGGATAAATCAAAAGCAAAACAATCAGACCCGAGGAAGTGATAAAATTAAGTGAACTCAGGAGTATACAACCAAAACAAATCACCTTCATCAGAGAGATAACAAAATAAACTGTGCAAACAAGATTTCAGAGACAGAATAAAGAAGAATGTACTAAAGGAGCTTCAAAGAAAAACAACTAGGGCCACGATTGGCCAAACGCACTGGAGTTAGAGAGGACTATAACACGCAAGGATATGAACATTGGCATTTCCTTGCCAACCTTCCTTGAATTGGACAAAACCTACTTTAGTTATAATTTTGGGTTTTGTTTCAGTTGTCTTTGTTGTAAACAATGAAGTAAAACCTAAAAATCATTTGACTTCAGTCAAATTATAATAACGGGAAGACAACCTATAAGGAAAATATAGAAATAATTTAAGTCATTTGTCTTAACAAGTCATATTCTGTGAACTTCCATATTTCTTATCCACAATCATTAGTTACATCAAAGGAATGTTTAATTTCAAAGTTCATAAAGAACACATATAAAAGAGGAAGAAAAGAAAAATAGAATTAAAACAAGGAAGGTTTCAGTTAAAACTATGAAAGAACCCATATATAATAAAACATGGGAAGAAGTAGTCTGAAACTATTATTGGGATTTATGTGTCCTTCAATATGGTTATAAAGAAACTACTTTTTGTCTTAGATTGTTTATACATAATGCTTTTAAAAGGTTGGAATTAATAATAAATTCTCATTTTTTGCTTAATAATGCTATAAATCACCTAATCAGCTCATATTCACTAATCCAAAAAGAAGGAACAAAGCAATGTGTGCTGGATGTAAAGTTGTGATGTATAATCGCTATGAACCCTGATTGACTACTGAAACCCTAATTAGCATGATAATATGCAACTGCCACTGAATGATAAAGCTAATATTTTTTGAACAAAGTCCTTGTCAAAGACTCAGGTAAACTATTTACATGCATGTCTTTAATTTATTTCTTACAAAAACTTGTCAAGCCAACCCCACATTGCTATTTTACAAGTTTTGTAATAGAGTTTGAAAGAAGGACACACACAATGAATACCAGAGCCGAGATGTGTAGCAAATCACACAATGTGTTGCTGCATTTTAGCCAGTGAAATACTGCCTTTGACATTCCTTTAGGTCCAAGAAAATAATGTGAGAGAATAATGGACATTTAAAGCCTGTAACAGAGGGATGTGATACTTCCCTCTTTTGAAAGTAACTGCTTTGAGATGACACATTTAAAAATAATTGGAGAATTATTTATTTCATCTTACCCCCCTCACTTGGCAGGGTGCTGTTTGTTGTTTTGAGATTCACTGGAATGCATGAAAAGCAGCTTGATCTCCTTGGTTTAAATAATCGTCAGAAGAGAAAAACATGTGTCCCTCTCTGAGGGTGGACATCCTTAAATTCATTTTCCATTTGTTTGAGAGCCCATCCTTCTTAAAGAAGAGAGGGAAATTAAAAATTATTCTATATGTTATGAGTTTTTGAAGTAGGGTGTGTTTTTTGTCTTAAGATGAAAGGGAATCTTTATTTGTTGAAATGATCATTACACTTCAACTAAAAGCACAAGTCTAAATATGCAATATCAGATAGTGAAGACACTTTGCTCTGGATCCCTCGCCTGGGTTACATATCAATCTGTTTCACAGTTTCATGGTATATGTTTTAGTTTCATTTTTAGGTTTTCCATGGCAGCATCTTCACATTTGGATTCTTTTTATGTGATGGTGAACTATGAAAATAAAAGGCTTTTTATAGTTTGTTCATTGTCAGATTTAAAACCACGATTCTCCTCTCATGCTAACCAGTTCTGTGATCCTTTAAAAATAACAAAGGAACCCCCATAGTTGGAAAAGGCACATAGAGCTCTATGAATATTTGTAATCAAACACAGAATGACTTTTCCTAAGGAAAAAAAAGTACTGAATTATATCCGACCTGTGTGTTAGGTAATACATTACAAGAGGCAAGAAGAGGTTAAGATTTGAAATCATAAATACATGCTCTACTGATAATGTTTAAAAGTACTTTAGCAGAGAAAAAATAAGGATGTTGAAATAATGATCTTAAAAAGTAATTATCTTTATTATATGCTTATTTTTTGGAGAGGAAAAATTGCTAGATGTTCTGTGTAATCAGAGAGAAAGAAATGCACTGATGTTGCCTTGTTTGTAGTTTCCTGCCACCTACCTGCAGGATTAGTTGTGCTTCTCTGATGTTTCGGCCCAAGGTCTTTTTATTTCACAGGGATGCGTTCATTTCCTTATCCACACAGTGAAAGTTCATATATGATTACCTACTTACTACTGTAGACCTCTCCCATAACGAGATGCTCTGACTGGAGTTGAAATTGAAATAGCTGTTCTGGTAATGGCCTTTTATAGATAATTTAGTGAAACACAAGTGTATCACTATGGCAGGAAGCTGGTGGTTTCTGTGGAAGATTGGATTCAGTCTCCGGAACTTGGTGAAATCAATAGAAGTGAAATCAGTAGAAGTCAAATGAAGCTCAGCAGTTGTTGCACTGTTATGAGGATTTTTTTTTTTTTTTTTAAGAAGAAAGAATAGAAAAATATTATTTCTTGAATACTTGAACTACCACAGTAGAGATGAAATAGAAACCTGTAAATCTCTCCCGATGTCATAAGACTTCAAATCTCTAAAAGTTCTATTAATAATCAGCACTATTGGATAAAATTACATGATTTTATGATTATCTTTTCTCATTAACTAAAAGAAGATAGATTTGATTCGGTAGCATAGTAAGAAAAATGCAAAACTTGAGCATTTGCTGCAGTTTAGGTTCCCATTCTGATGTCCCAGATGTCTACAAATCCCAATACTAATGAGACATTTGCATTCCGAATGTTCATGGTCTGCTCATTGATTAGTGCTATGAGAGCCGCAGTGTGGAGATGGGTCTGTGGATGTGGGAATTTTCATTTTAATGTATTTTAGGAGTTTGTCAGTACATACACAGGGAGATGATTTTGTAACACTGACTGAAATGTGTCAAACACTTGATGGTGTTGATGGGATGGTGGTCTTTGCTCCTTTTCTCTTGCTCATCAAAATTTGGTGTCCACTACATTTTGACCTAAGCATTTGTCTTAGTCACTTTCCTTTTCACTGGGCCATAATACCTGACACCTACGACTTAAGGTGAAGAAGTTTACTTTGGCTCACGATTTCAGAACTTTCAGTCCATGGTCAACAGGCTCAAATGCAGAAAGGGAATGGTGTAAGGGGCTGCCTTGGAGCAAAGCTGCTCACATTATGGTGGGCAGGAAGCAGAAGGATAAGGGAGTGGGCATGAAGGGAGTTATGCCCCAGTGAGCTGCCTCTTCCCACCAGGACCCAACTCTTAACAACACATTGAGCTCCAATACAGCACTCACACGACCCAATCACCTCCCGAAATCCCTGGATCCAAACTACTGCCTAGAATATCTCATAAAGTTTGCACCCCTCAATACTGTTACAATGACCGTGCAATTGTAATGTGACTCATGGGAAGGACATTCAAACCATCCCATGAACAGAAGGTGAAATTAAGAAAAGTGAAGGAATGCAATTATTACCAACATGACATTCCAAGAAAGATTTGCTGTTTTCTATTTAGCCTATATTTAATTTAGATACGTTATCAATACATGTGTTATTTTGGCTATTATATTGTGACTTACCATTTCATATTTTTACCGAGGTAAAGAAGGTGAATCGTGTGGATGGAGACTTGTAAAAGTGAATTATGAGCATTAGGCAGCTCTGCAAAGGTTGGGGAGAGAATATGTGTAAGACATGAGTGCAGAGATACAGACTGAAAATATGCTAGCAGAAAGAAGGGTCAGTATGGCTGGGCATATGAAAGGGAGGAGAGAAAGGGAGAACAATCGGAGAGAGGCAGGGGCAGATAATGCAGGGCTTGGGAAGCACTGAACGTGGTCAGTTGCTGAATATTTGTGTTGCTAAAGGAAGCAATTGGGGTTTTAGGCAAAGGAGCACCATGCTAGCCTTAGCATTAATTCCTGGGTGGAAGATATACCATGTCAGGGCAAAGAGGAGACAAAGGAAGTGGTGGAGATGGTGTCTCTGTGGTGGAGCTGAGAGATAATGAGGGATCAAGTTAGACTTATGTCAGTGAGGATCCAAACCAGAACGGGACACAGTGTTTAAAGGTAAAGTTGATGAAACCTACAGATGGATCAGAGCAGAAATGTTTAAAATAGAGTTCCATGACCTATCGCAGAGGCACGTCCCAGTGACCTGTGTGCGCCCCACTAATCTCCCCCTCTTTAGTGCTCCACACCTCCCACATTGCCACTCCGTGGGTGAAGCCTCCTAAACTAGATCTCTTGGAGGATAAGCGACATTCAGACAACGGCACACCGGGCATACATATATTGACTACAGCAGCTACAATGTTGCATGTATACGACGTGGTATATTTCATATTAATTCCCATACAAGTCACATATGTTATGTGTGCTGCCTGAAGAGCCAGCACATGCACGGTGATTGCCCCTTGGTCTGTCTTCTACGTGTCATGTGTTGAGAAAGTGTGAAGTCAGCATTTTCCATGTGTTCTCGCTCGGCCCAACATGTTGAGCAATGAACTCAGTGGCACAAAATGTTGAATTTAGCTGCTGTGAAAGCATAGATCCTCCCAACAGCTAGCCCATCAAAGGATAACATTTCTTAAGAAGTAACTGAAACCAATGACCTCCATATTTTCCCCATCACTGCCTCTTCCCTAATAGAATCTCCAAATTAGAAAGCATAGTAGGACTTTACTAATGTTCTCGAGAAAGAAGGATGATTTTTTTTTTAATCACTGAACCTATGTTACATAGAATATAAACATTTGGAAGCCTGCACTATACAAATTACAATACTCATTCATAAGTAACAAAAATAAGACATTAACTTTTATTAATCATCTTAATGGGTTATTATTACTAAAGCATCTAATTAACAGAATCCAAGAAACTTTTTCTCTACCAGAATCCACCAGTAGCAGTTCCAGTCTGCTGTGTTCCATGTAAGATAATCCCAGTGATGCTGGATGGCTGCACCTTCCAGGAAAGTGGGACTAATGGGTTTGGGGTCCTGTCTGCTCTGCTGGGGCTCCCCGCTGTGGGGACGGACATCTGAGGTTTGGGGACACTTCCTGCCTGAGAAGGGCCTGAAGAGGCGATACCGCCTTCTGCGCCATGAGCATCTCACTTTCCTTCATCACTTCAAATCACGTGCTGTATTTTTCAGTGGGAGTCATTTGGTTCCATCTTTTCTTTAAAAAGTGAGTTCTAACTTCAGGGACAATGAAAGCTAGGTCTTCCTCGTTGAATTTTGCACTTTGGGATGACATTCTAAATCATGTCGTAGCCATCGGCTCTTGTCTAAGAAGAAAAATAAGGAAAACTAAAAAAGTGGAATCCATTCATGAATGCCACAATTCTGTCCTGGAAGTATTTATGGATAGCATGTCAGATATGGTTTATTTTAATAAATATTGTTGAGAGGGAATTGATACGATCAGACATGGTATGCCGCATATTTCAGAGCTTGAAGCAAAATTAGAGGGGAAAAGATTGTTGAAATAAAATTAAATGAGTGGTTTTTCTAGGTCCTAGCTCTGTGATTTCGGGTATTCACTTAACTTCCTTGGACCATCAGTGGTTTTGTTCTAGTGAAAAAAGAGATGTTTTCCAATCTCATTTAATGATAATTTCTAAAATTCTCCCGCATTTAACATAGAAATATAGGCATTTAGGATAATGTAAACCTTTAAAATATATAATTAATATTTAATAAAATTATAAACAGCCCACCATTAATTATCATTTTTCTAATCTATATTTTTTTACACTAGATGAATTATGGGGGTTTGTCCTGTGTACTTTATGTTTCACATACTATACTTAATGAATCCGAAAGTCTCTCTAAAAGTTTTTTTCCTCTGGAAAATGTTACTTTGAGTGTGTTCAGCTTATTCTATATATTCTTCTACTTTGTCTAAGTCAACAAAGAAAATATTTTTCTTTGCAACTAAAATTGGAATTCAAAGATACATATATAATGTTGGACAGTCATAACCCTTAAAGGTATGAAAAGACTTACGAGTGTTTTAGTAAATGCATGTAAACTCTTTATTAGCACTTAAAGTCTCCAGATATCAATAAGAGGATCTTGAAGTGCATTAACATGCAGGCTGGATGAGAGTGGTTTCTTTGGTTATCTTTTGTAGGATCTCTCGTCTTCGTTGTTTTCTACTAAGAATCTGCAGCAGTGTTACCTTAATTTAGGTGTTCTGTACATATACGATTAGATAATTTTACTGAGTTTTCTAATGTAGTCCACTATAGTCCATTTTGTCCTTTTTACTGAAAGAGAATCTTTTCCCCTGAACTCAGGTGAAGTATGTTTGCTCATTTGGATTTGCTACTGTGTTTCAGCTTTTCAGTGTCTTCTCTGAAATCTCAAACCCTGCTAAGAGATTCTTCTAAATACAGCAGTGATCAGGGTCACAGACATAGAGTTGGATTTAAATTCCGGTTCTGCTGTTTCTAATCTGCCACAGTCTAATCCGTGCCTAGTTCCATATCACTTATACTCTTACACTGAGTTTATTGAAATCCTTGCAACTAAACTGACTTTCTTTATGGAATTCCTTTAGCAAATGTATAACTTGCAGAAAAAGAATGGAGAAAAATTATTTTTTACTAAGTAAATTAAAATGTCAGGTACAATTGAGCATTTTATACAACAGCTTTGGCAAGAAAATAAAAATTTAGCCTGTAACAGAAAAAAACTTAACTTTAAACTTCAAAAAAACAAAAATCAAGCTCAGTTTCTTTCCCAGAGTATTTTGAATATTAATAGAATTATAAAGGTAAAGTTGATATTTTTTATCAGGAGTCTGTCAAAATTACCTATATGAAATATGGTAAAATACTGCATATTTTGATAATAGAACACACTTTCAAGTAGTTCAAATAATTCATGAGATTCATTTGTACAGACTTTAAAAAATTATATTAAAAAATGACCACCTAATATTTTAGGGGAAATTTTTCTTGTTTTGCTTTATTCATGAGAACTAATGTTACCTCAAATGAGTCAAAGGAATGAGTTTTCAGTAAGTAAATGTTGCGATTTTTATGTAGCTATGTATAATTATGTAAGCTTTATTCCTATGATTGTTTTTTACTTTAATCTTGCTATAAAAAAGTGCTAGTGGCAAATCAGGTATTTCCCTTTATGGAAATTATGGTGGCTTATTGTGGGGAAGGGGATGATGTTAGCAGTAATAATAGCTGGATAATGCTCAGTGTTGGGCTTAATTGGGAACACAGTGACGAGAAAATTTTTTGATTTCTTATCCTCTGTCACTTTGGTGATCTGAAATTTCAATTCCCCTGTGATTAGAAAGATCAAAGTAGGCCCCAGCAACACTTAATTTTGGCAGACAAAAAACATGAAATAAGAGTGAAGTCAATTATTTGACTCTAAACATAAAAATTACTCTTAATAGTTTTTTAAATGCTATCTTAATAATGAGCCACATTTAAAGATTCTGACCGAAGTGCATTCAGCTTGAACTGTTTATAAAGCTCAATGGGGCACAATGAAAAGAGGAAAAGATTAGCTTTGTACTCACAGACAAATTACTAGATCTGTTAAGGAAAGGATAGAGTTGCTATTTCTTGAATTTAATTTTAATTTTGAATGTTTTTCCTTCAAAAGGATAAAATGATACCTCCAACATTGATAGCTCTCTTTTGCTTTCATCATAGCTAATGATTTTCTAGATTAATAGCTTAATTATGTATCATATAATTCGCTTCATTTTATTCAGGCTTCAATCAAAAATATTTTCTTAGTACCAGAGGTAGTAGGTACTGGTGTGCATTCTCACCTTGTATCATGTATTATATAACTGATTACTTGTGGTAATTAGACTCCTTCAGGAAGAAAAATGCTTTGTAGAATACGGATAGCTTTAGGAAGCAGAAGGAGAAATCAACACTTGAGGCACATGAACAGTGAAAGATTTTTCCCTTAGAACACTATTCACCTTCTGATGAAAAAGAATGGTATAAACTTCCAAGTTCTGAGCTACATCATGAACAACTGGAAATGTTTGTGCTACTTTGCTTATGATATTTCATTAAAATAATACATAGAAAAATGGAAGTTTATAGATTATCACAAGGGCATATTTGAAGGATAAAATAGGTCTGTACATATGTATTAGATTAGATATTACTCAATATTTGTATTTCATTGCTTTTCAACTTAGTTATATCACAAAATCAAAAACTAAATCTAGAGGGTCTCCTTAAGCATGCACTTGAGTCAGTATGGAGAAAATAACTGACATTTCGGAGAACAGAAAGCTTCTAAAGGAGAGAAAGTTAGAAAACAACGTAACAATGACCTAACACCTCCACAGTTGTTACATCTTGGCTTCTGTTAATACAGGGCTAAATCCAGAAATCCTGCGCACTGTCCTACACAGTCCATGGCATCCTTACGGCTATAGCTCCTGAAGGTAATAGAATGTTGACCTCATTCTGTTGCCCAGCTATCTCTCTGAAACTCAGCTCTGATAAAATCCCCATATATATCTGGAGGTTATAGGAAAATAACTGTTTTAAGATTAGTGATATTAAATAATCCCTCTCCATACTCTGAAGAGAATAATAGCTTTATCTCTGGGGAAATAAATGCAGTGTCCAGAACTCTCAATATTCTCCCTGTTTTCCTCATGAATGGTGTTCAAAAATGAAAAACAATAACATGGAGAAATACCTGAGGAGGCTGAGTGTTGGGGAAAGATAGGAAAGTCATGGAAAAAATGTAACTGTGATGTGAAACAATAGGGAAAGCTCTGCAAAATATAACTTTGGAAGAATCTGAAATCTTTCTAAGAACTCACTGATTTTTCACATTCTATGATGTGCAATTTATTCCGTGGGGTCTAAAAAATTGAGATTATGTAATTGTTGCATTTTTCAGTCTTGTAAATTGATAAAATATGTTTATAATGTACACTCTTGGCAACAGAGATCTCTGCATAGTAAAATTATCGTATCTTTATTACTTTCAGTTTTAAACTTTTGTTGTCAATTGACAAATCCTAGTTTCCTATATTTGTAGGGCCTAAAGAAGATTTATGAACACAATGGGGAATAAATCAAGCTAAGTACCACAGCCATCACTTTGAATACTTTTCTTTCATTTATTTACTTTTATTTACTTCTCTTTTATTTGAGATTTATTCTCTTTGTAGATTTGGAATGTATAATACTCTATTATTAAGTATATGCAGCACACTATACAAGAGATCACACACACACACACACACACACACACAACTTAGTCCTTCCAATTGAGGTTTTAGACCTTTGGCCAACATTTCCTCATGGTAATCACCATTCATCTCTGCTACTCTGTGTTTGATTATTTCAGACTGACATAGGGTTAGTTCACTCCATGTTTGGCCCTCTGTGCTTGACTTATTTCCCATACCGTAACGATCTCCAATTTCACTCATGTTTGTGAATGACAGAATCTCTGTGGTTTTTAAGGTAGAACAATATTCCATCTTAACTGAAAACTGTAATTCCTGTACTCCTTCATCTGTTGATGGAGATGTAGGCTGATTCCATAACCTGGCTGCTCAGAATCGCTCTGCAGTGAAGCTGGGGATATATCTTCCGCAGACTGTTGCCCAAGCTTTGGGATAAACACACAGTTTGAGGCTGCTGGCTCGTATGGCAATGACATTTCTATCTTTAGATGAAGAACCACACAGTTTTCCAAAATGACGCACTAATTACATCCCCTCTAACAGTCTATAACACTTCCTTTTTCTCCAAATCCTAGCCAACACTTTTTTATTCTTTTTACCTTTTTTTTACAATGACATTTCTGACAGCTGTGAAGTGCTTTCCCCTTACATTTTTAACTTGCATTTACCTAAAACTTAGTAATATTGAATACTTTCTGTCATTAACCCATTGGCCATTTGTATGTATTCTTTTAAGAAACGTCTATTCAGGTACCATGCCAATTTTGTACTTTGCTTAGTTATATCCTTTCTGTACAATTGTTTAAGATTCTTATGTATTTTGGATATTAAGCCTTGCAAATATTTTCTCCCAATCAGTACAGCATATTGTCCAATCACTCTGTTGTTTCCTTTGTTGTGCAGAAGACTTATTTTGATGTAATCTTATTTGTATTTTTTTGCTTCTGCTACCTCAGCTTTGAAATGAAGCCTAAAAATAATCATCCCCTGGTCCAGCATCATATAACATTGTCCTTTAAGATTTCTTCTATCAGTTTTACAGTGCTGGGTCTTATTTTTAAGGCTTTAATAGATATTATATTAATGGATTGGTTGATTTTTGTATGTGTCATAAAATATGAGTCTTTTATTCTTTTGCTTGTGAACATTTTTCTTTTAAAAAATTTTTATTGGTCTGTGTTTGGAGAACATGATGATTAAATTCATCATGAGAAGTTGGTATATGTGCATAACACATCTTAATTCTTTTCATCCCCCCCTTTTCTTGGTCCCCTTCTCATTGGCAAAAGATCTCACTCCTTGTTACCTATTGCCTAGTTTTTATTTTGCTCCTTAAATTATTTTTGTCAACACCCTTTATTGAGGAAATAGTCCATTTCCCATTGTGTATTCTCAACACCTTTATTGAGAAACAATTTTATGTACATGGATTTATTTCTGGCCTTTTGATTATGTATCAAACTTTAAACTGAAAAGAAAAAAATAACTTTTCCAATTAGAAACATATTTCAGGTACCAATTTTAGAACCAGAAATGCATAATTTTATTTTACTTGATGAAGTAGAATGTTTCTAAAAACATCTTATCTACAATGCACTTGCTGTCAACTTATTCTACCCAATCTTGAAATCTTTTTTTTATTCATTAAGCTTATTGGTACATTTTAGGTATACAATATGATGATATTCATCATTGGGATCTTATACCTTTATATAATGTATCTTGGTTCTTATTTTTCCCCATTCCCCTGCCCTCCCTTCAACCCTTCCACCCTTATTTACAAAGACTTTGTTTCTGTTTTTTTCCTTTTCTCATATATTTTTCTTTCCCTTCTTTTCTTTCTCCTACCTCTTCCAATTCCTCTTCCCCTTCCCCTTTGGACATTTTCTTCCTTCTTCACATTATTTATTATATATTTTGATCCTTATTTACACTTTCAGTTTCTCACACCAGAGAAACTATTCTGTATTTATACATGTGTGTCGTATTTATTTCACTTAAGAGTATGGCCTCAATGTGCATCCATTTAGCTATAAATGACTCTAGTTTCTCATTCTTTATGATTCAATTGTTAAGAGGGTGTGTTATCCTTATTTCATTGTCACATTACATTGCCTCGAGTGATACCTAAGATACTACCATTTATGACTTGAATTGCAATATGCAGACAATAAAAGCTATGGTTTCATTTTTAAATATGTTGTATTATTTGTAATAAAAAGCATTGAAAATTTTATCAGGTTGCACAAAATTACAAAATTGAGCAACTCTATTCCTGAAGAGTGCAAGATGATGAATTTTAAAAAGATTCCTACTACATATTAGCAGCTGCCTAACATCCTTATTTTGAGTAAATTAATTTCTTACTGATTGATGAAGTAAAGGAGGAAGAACAGCAACTCAGGTCTTTACTGCTATTATAACTCATGTGACCCAGAGCAATGGAAATACATTAAGAAATGTTTTAAACTTTTATAGCTAACCTTTGAGAAATATCTAAGGCCCTCCCTATCTTCTACTGGTTCAAAACTCCAGAAAGAAGGGTATTTTAGTAAGGTCTCTGGTAGTGAATTATAAAGTTATGGAGCAGTTATACCCTGAAAATCAGCAGAGGAGAATAAGGAAGACTTCAATTAAGATAATGTTGTTTTTCTAAGCCTCATTTGCCAGAGATTACTGGTAAGAAAATTCTTATTTGGAATTAAATTGTTTATTTAATTGTATTAACCCAATAGGGTCGGTACCATTACCAATGATAGACTGTTAAATGTGAATTCTACCACCAAATTCATTCTTTAACAATCTCAGACCTTAGATGATATTGATATTCTATACAATTAATGTAGAGTGACTTATTCACAATGCATTATCAGAAGTTAAATCAGCTTGTCATAAATCTGAGTATATGCATCATGATGACAGTGTGCCTGCCAATATCTTTGGCTTTTAGTAAAATATTATAAATGCTGTTTTAGTTACATGTTAATCCTCCTATTTTTACTTATTAGAAAAATCTATTCTACTTATTGCTGAATTATTAGCAGTTCAAATCAAATTTATTTGCATATTCTAATTTCTTCTGTTATATATTTATCATCTCATTTGGTGGAAGCACTCACTATGAATATATGGAAGTTGGACATATAAACTCTAAATATTTCTTAGTATTGCTTTCCTATATGATGCTTTAAGCCATGAGATACAAGTAGTGTAGTCATAGCTGTTCTGGTATTCAATAGATGTTTCATAGTGCAGAGTGAGTTATAAACTGAGCAAGAAAGGCACCATCTCATGGGCATGGAGAGCTGCTGACTCCTCATGCAGAGCCATTTCATTTGAACTGGAGTTCCTTCCTGAACAATTCCAAATATAGCTTCTCTTTCTGAATTCAAATGTAACTTCTACAAAAATTGACTCTTCTCTGAAACATGTGGCATCAATTTCAAATTGATCAAAAAAGCAACTCATATTTTGTAGGCAACTAAATCTATAACTGAGTTTTTGTTCTTTACTATCTAAATAGTGAAAGGAACATTTATCAAGGATTATTTTCATTCACCTTGTTTTGTCAAATGTAATTGTGTTTCTGTGGAAGTTTACTTTTTAAAAAAATATTGCCGAAACTAGCAGTGATATTTAATTGTGATATTAATAGCAGTTAAGGGCATTTAAGTATTTAAGTATTAATATATGCATTCAATTTTCAGCAACAATCACACAGGCTATGTTAACATCCCTACCCTTTTGGTTTTACTGAAGTGCCATTCACAAGGACTATAAAACAGTACTACCCAACACCACCATGTTTGTTAAAGATAAAAGAATGACTCCTGTGGCTGAATGAAAACTCAGAAAAACTCACAAGAGAAAATCTTTATTATTTCATGGTGAGAACAAATATCTTATAAAATACATACACTGAATAAACAACTCAGAGAAACATCATTGAATTCGCTATATTGTTTGTTTTCAAGACTCATGGAATCAGGAAGGCAGATATTAGAGGTTGAGACCAACCAAGAACAGCCAGAATATTTCGGTAGAAGTAAGCCTGCCCTCATATGGAGAGTCATATCTGGCTTCCCGAGATCTCCAGCACCAACTGGTTACGGTGAATCAGAACTTCTTACAACACTGCAAATTTACCCAATCTGGGAAAAAAGAATACATCTCTGTTGTTCTCAAGTTGTCTCTGTAATTTTTCATATAGAACATTAAGTGCTGATAAAGCGCTTAAAGCACTATTTCTAAAAAATAGAAAAATACGCAGGTATTTAAAGGATGTATTTGTGTAACCTTCAAATTACTAAGACTAAAAGTTCATGGGAAAAAAATATTAAATCCAAGCTCACTAATTGTGGCAGAGACTGTAGGTCATCTGAAAAGAACAGCATAGAGAGCAGGATCACCCCGCAGTGAGCATCCTGCTTGAAGCGCACACTTAGAGGTGCTTCTCTCTGCAGTTCTGGAGTCGTCTATGTCCAAGGGCCAGGCCTGCAACCAAACGAGTCCTCAAACCACTTAGTTTTCTTTGCCCTCCTCTCTCCCCAGCCAAGGCCCAAGACAAAAGATCAGAAACCAACAACTCTAATCTGCCTAACTTTTTGACACACACAAGGTGTGACACCAAAAAAATTACTGCCTTAAACCATTTTGTTATGGGAAAATCTGTCACACAGTGATAATAACTAAAACACTTGAAATGTAAATACTTTAAGCCCCAGATTTTAAGTTTTCATCAGTATAAAAAGTTACATCTGTGCTTAGAGAGACTTATATAAGAATGACCATTGCAGTGTTTTTACAAAAGTAAAAAAAAAGAAACAAAAAGTATGCAGCAATAGAAGAATCAACACAAATTCGATAACATATTTGTGCACTGGTTCATTATTAGCAGCATCATAAAATAGAGGTATATGTGTCAAAATGCATCCACTTGGAATAAAATTTCCTGCCATGTTCAGGCAAGAGGAGATAGCAGACCTCAGCTGATGTAAATGTTGCCTGTCTGCATGATGTTGGAGAAGCAATATTTTCTTCAGATCCTACTTTCTACCTCAGGGAAAGAAGTTTTATTTTTATTATACATGATTATAATGACACCCTTCAGCCCAGAAATATTTATAATTCTATGATATGATTTGTCTCAGTTACTTGCAGAACTCTTGATCACTATTTTTTTTTTTTGGTACCGGAGATCGAACTCGGATCCTTGAGCTTGTGAGGCAGGCGGCAGAAACACTGAGCTAAATCCCGGGCCCTTGATCACTATTAATGTCTGTCCTTTACTTATTCAACTTGTCAAGTAAAAGTATTTTTTTAAACAAAAAGAGAAAGATAACTCTTGAAAAGAGTACATAAAAATATCAGGAGCACCAAACATCTAAGCAAACTAAGTGGAGACTGGTAAAATATTTGGTGTGAAGGCTTGCTCTGTCTGAAGAGCTCAAGTGCTCTCTCCTTCTCTTCCTGTTACTCACACAGAGGAAGAGGCTTCCTGGTGTGATAGCTTAGTGCCCTTGGTGGGAGTCACCTGCTGCTGTAACCTTGGCCAGAGGAGTTTTCCTTTTTTTAGAACTAGAGAGGATAAAGTATATCTTATCAAAATAAAGATAATACCTGCACCATGAGAACTGCAAGGAATAAAGAAAAAGACATTTTCAAGGGGATATTCTCATTCTATTGTACATACACATCTATTGTAATTGTCTAAAACCAAGGGCACTCAACTCCTCGGGTTACTAAGTAGCTGTCCCTTAAATCTATCATTTAGATGGACACCACAAAAGAACTACAGGCAGAAAAGTATCCCCGTAAAGGTTATGTATGGATGCCTAACTTTTTAAATTCAGCATGCAAGGTCATATCAACTTGAAAATGAAACTGATGGTATTATTTTTTTAATTTGAAATTTCTCCACTGGAAATATATGTTAGTTTTCTTCAAGCATCATTATATTATAAACTATCTAAATATGGATCCTTAGATTATAAACTCAATATCTAAATATAGATCAGGTGTACTGAAACTCTTAAAGAATGTCATAATTTTCTTTTTATTTCTGAATAGGTTTATACATCCTTGAGAATAAATTCTGTATTAAAATAACAGTCCAACATAAATCTCTTGTTGGATTTATATCAATTTGCATGTATTAAATTTCCACAAATATAGTATCTTGCTCCAAGCCTTGGAAAGTGTAAGTATTTATACTTAGAGTCTAATTATAGCTGACCTATTCTCACTGTTGTTTTGGCTGGTTTTACTGCACGAAGGTAATATTCGGCATGAGACTGTCAAAGAGGGGAGCAGTCTTACCAGTTGATATTGAATGTAATAACAGCTAACGCTTTCTTATGTGTGCCACTAGCTTCCTGATGACAAGGACACTGTGGGGAAAACCAGATGCTGGGATGGCCAGGGAGTGCACAGTGTAGACTAAACCGCACCTACATTGACAGTGGTGTCCTTTCATCCTGCAGTGGAGAAATGCGCAGAGTCCTCCCAGCATTACATTATTTATTATAAATCTAAAAGTACGAATTCTGAAATTTTGCATAATAGAAATTACCTTTTTTTCTTTTAACTTGTCTAACTTGGCAAAAAAGGATAACTTTTTATGTTTGCATATCTGCATAAAATATTTTACGATCTCCCCGGTGATCCTGCTTCTTTCTGCTTGGGGGATGCTACCTTGCCACCTTGGCGGGCAAGGTGCTTCTGCATAGGAAAGGGACCATCTACTTAGGTGGAGGACAGCACCAGTCCTCTCTCCTGCCCCTCTCCCAGGAAGGCAGGATTTCACATGAAGTGACAGACTGTGAGAGACAAGTTTGAAGATTCAGCAGGACTGAAGCACGGGAATGAGTTTTGCCCACCCTGTGATGCCCATGGCATGTGAAAGGGTCAGGGAGAAAGTTTTCTGGAGTAACATCATAAGTCTTTACTGCACTGATAAGACTATGCTCACTTATGACATGTTTCATTCTTTAGGATCTCGTGAAGTATTTTTGATAGATCCACACTATTCTCCTTGTGCCTCCTGACACTCACAAACAAGTAGTTACAGAAACACAAATAAAAGGGAATGGACATCATGGACATTATATAATCAAGGTTTTAAAGTGAACACCTCATCAAATTTCGTCCCCTGCCAAGAGATTTTCACATTTCTCTGATACAAAAATTTACAATTATATATATTTATATGTATTATATATTCATATATGTATATATCAGTTCAAAGGCTCAATTTGCTCATTTGTGCATGAATGAATATTACTGGTCAGTAAATTTCAAACATCTATTTTCAATAAGTAAAATTTTTGTTGAAGTTAGTACTGTGAGACCTAACTAACTCCATTTTAAAGTTTGACTCCATCTTAAATATAAGACAGTAAAGTGGCCTTGACATAAATTCCACTTCACTGAAGTCAACTATTCCCCTAGTCTCCTTTGTGCCCATAAACTAATGATAAAATGTCCTTGCTGAGGGACAACAGATAAAAAAGAGACACAGCTCCTAACTCAATCCTCTGTCTGCCCAGAAAACAGATGCTCCCGGGCCCATTATCTATAGAACATTCTGTCAATGTGCTGATTGTTCCTTTTTCCCATAAACTCTACATGTAGCTACCCCTCAACCCCCCATGCTTGCTAAATATCAACCAATCATGTAACTGCTAAATAGAACATCCCCAAACCTTGCGGTAGCCACAATAAAAACCCTGCTGATTTGGAATTCGGGGCTCTCAATCCTGATCTGCTGCTTCGGTGATGGTTGAGTGCCCCTGCTCGAGCTTGAATAAACGACCCTCGTGTGTTTACATTGGAAACGGCTCCTTGGTGGTCTTTGGAGACTTCGCGATCTGGGCACAACAGTACATAACCAAAAGCCATGTAAAACATAGGGAATAGTAGTCCTTTTCTCTGAATCATGAGTAAAAATGATAAGGTTTCATTTGCACCATTAAAGAAACTGGAAACTATAGTAAAAACCCAATATAAACAAAATACATGTGCCAACAATTTCACAGACAAGTTCTTGTACATATTCAAGGGAGGGGAAACCCTTGATGTATATTTAAAAAGTATGAAGAGAATCACAAACACAAAATATTTTTAAATTTTTATTTCTTAATACATGATGATGGTACATAATTTTTGCACTCCTCATGGGGAGTTGGCACATGTACATAGCATATCTTAAAATCTTGATATCACATTGGTAAAAAAATGCAAAAAAGAAAAATTAAAGATAAATATAATTTTGAGGATAAGCATAAAAATCCCATGTATACTGCTCTCAGAATTTTATTCCATTATATACAGAAACACAAAGGTGTGGGTAGATACACACACAAACACAGAGTGCTACTCACTGGAAATAAAAAATTTGGTAAATAGAGGGCTGTTGGTGAAAGAGGGTAACAAGTACTGTATTCCTGATATTGTTGGTCTAACTAAATACTGGTAAAATAGCTACACTAAAAGAATTTGTAGATGTGCACGACCATTTTAAATACACACTACAGAGACCTACTGATCATTCCTGTCTTACAAATACGTGAATGCATACTTTGTGCGTGTGTGAATTCATATACATAAGAACATTAACTGAGATGTTATTATAGTAGTAAAAAAGTGGAAACCACCTAAATATCATTTATTATGTTTCCAAGAAAATTATGAAAAGTATGCCGAATGGAATCCTGTGTAAAGTACAGTGGTACCTTGGTTCACCAATGCTTTTATTTGTGAACAATTTAGTTGGCAAACAGAAGAGTTTGGCCAAATTTTGTTTTTCTTTGCGAACTTTGCACCTGACATTGAACACTACAGCGGCCATCTTTCCCACAAGAACGTGAATGCGGCCATCTTTGTCAGAACCATGGAACAAATTAAGTCTGTGGACTCAGATACCACTGAGTGAGAAGCTCTAGATGGAAACATCTTCAAAATGTAGTGTAAAGTTAAAAAATATGAGATGGACTATAGTAATGTCTACAGTACACTATCATTCCTAGAAAGAAAATACAGCAACACATACATGTGAGGAAACATATTCGAAACTGTTAAAGTAGTTGACTTCAAGCAAGGTGAATGTTGCCACAGGAACCATCCTGATGGCTCCCTAGGGAGCTGCAATAAGGACCAGAGCCCTAAGGAGCTAAGAATGTCAATCAGTGGATGCGACCACATTCAGCCGTGGTCCTTTATTCATACAATGTTTATGGTTGCTTTGCTTTGAGACAGGAAAAAAAAGTACCGTGAAAGAGAACCAGAGGTATTGTGGCCCACACATCTGAAAATATTTGCTCTCTGATCTTAAAGGTCAGACCAAAGTTTGCCTACCACTGTGTTGTAATTCAAATTCACTAATTTTTAGGATTTTACAAATTTTGGTGAGATGAGCAAGGCATATATTATGTCTACTCCATAAACAACTGAGTCACAGAATAGTCATAATATTAGCCCTGGAATATACAGGGGTGTGAGAACAGTTAGTAGAAGTGATTCAGAAGTCATATAGATATAAGGACCTCATTGTTAAATGGAGAAAGCATTCCAGTATTCACATATTCTAGTACTACCCCAGCCTAAAATTGTCATAAATGAGGTTTATTTTTCTTATTTAAGGAAAAACATGCTCATGTTTAAATACAAAAGATTTGACTTTTTGAAAGCAGCCTGTTAAGATTAGTGGGATTGGGAAAGAGATTCACTTTCAATGAACAACATACAACTGCACGTGCCTGGTAGCGCTGGCATAAGATACCCCATAACAGCTAAATTAAGAACTTTTACTCCAACATGGGAAAACCCGAGCACAATTAACATTAACTAATTAAAGTTAATAATTTTGTTATAATTTTAATGAGACTGAGATAAAGGCAATATTCACTGGAACACAGGTATTTCTTTGACTCTTCTTTTTAATTACAAAGGTTTTTATTTTAAAATAACTTTTGTTCTACACTTTGAACAGCAAGTGCAGTCAGGTGTACTACAAATAATCCTCTTGAAAGAACAGGATACACTGAAGTTCTTGGTTAGAAGATGACACTGGCCTTTCTCTATTGATTCACTCCATAAATAAAAGTCTTCAGCACACAAGTGGATCAATCACACAGTTCATTCACCCACCTGGTTTTGTGTTGTTATGAAAATTGTAAGCAATTGTTCAGTTAGAGTTGATCTCTTTCAGTTCTACACCTGTTGTCTACTGCTGCCTAATATTGTGTTTGGAAGTAAATATGTAGTTTCCATACTATTGTGTGAGCTCCTTAATGGTCTTTTTCTGGACACTTTTCAAAGCTCCCAGAGATCAATATGGCTCTTTATTACTGCATCATCCCATAGTAGAAAAGAAAAGTTAAAGTGTGTGTGTGTGTGTGTGTGTGTGTGTGTTTGTGTGTAACTAAATTGAATTTTAATGTTCATGAGAAATTTGGCTTGGGGTAGATTTCATAGAACCACTTTGTCTTATTTCTGAGTATATATCAAAAGACTTCTCTGGTATATGAATTAATTTAATAAATTAAAAGAGAAATCATATCCTTGAACAGCTGTGAATTTCCAGGTCCTGTGATGTGGGACTGAAAAGATTTATGGCATTTGTTCCTCATAACAATGCTCCTACATAGCTCAAACTGTCTTCATTTTGCAGTGAAGGAACTAGAATCTCAGGAAGGTTAGGTATAGTGCTCAAATTCATTAGCTGATAAGAGTTACTACTGAGAACTAAATCAATTGTTTCTATTTCAAAGATTTAACCCACATGCCTAACAATAGTTCTATGTACTGCAGTTATATTCACTTCATTTTGCTATTTTAAAATACTTTCATTTCTGAAAGGGCAAATATTCACTCCCAGGTTATGAGACAGTATAAGTTTTCCATTTAAATAGGCATAAGAATGATGAGCTGCTATTTTCAAAATTTTCCAAGTGTATTTTCTCACTGGATGCTGATGGTTCCATGTCAATCTCAAGTATCTTAAACAGGGAACAAAAATCTGTATAAATAAGATTGTCTGATATAACTAAATGCTGTTGACCGGGTAGACTATCAATAAGAAAAATGCATGCTCTCCCATTCTGACCATGCAGCATGGTCAAGTTCAAGCAAGGGCCCTGCTCCATGCTGTGAGCTTCTCTTGAACATGCACATTATGGAAGGAAACAGCGAGAGCTCTCTGGAGCCTCTTTGATAAATGTACTGATCCCATGCATTAGGCCTCCATCCTCATAAATCAATTTTCTCGTAACAGTCCTTGTTATGGTTTAGATCTAAAATGTTCATCAAAAGTCCCATGTGTTTGTAAGATGATAGAGGCATTGGGTCACTATCATCACCAGCGAATTTATCCACTCATGAGTTCAGCAGCAGAAGGTGCTTTTAGCAGGAGGGGCTTTGTTGGACTCAAATCACTTAGGGCGGGGCGTATTCTTGTCCTGGGCTCCTACCTTTTCTCTCTGCTCCCTGGCACCTATGTACTGAGCAGCTTGCCTCTACCATGTCTTTCCACCATCTTGTCTACCTTGGGGCCAGCCAAACATGGATTGAACTCTGAAAACAGTGAGCCAATTAGGTCTCTCTGCTTTTGAGTCAAATGTGTTGAGTATTTTGTCCCAGCAGCAGGAAAGTGGCCAATGGAAATTGGTACCGGAGAAAGGGAGTAGCTGCCATGGTGATTCTGCTGGACCATGTGGTGCATAAGCCTCAGGAACTCGATTGTGGGAGGAGTTTGAAAATGTTTGGAGAAATGGGCTACAGAAACATAGATAGTTACAGGTAGAGATTGGAGATGGACTCCGGTTAGAACTCAGAAGACCAGGAAAGGCCAGGCCCATGACAAAACATTTCTATATTCTCAGGACATTCAACTTCTCTAATTCTTTCTGCATAATTACCCTTTTCTAATAAATTAATTGTCAATATCATTGGTAGTCAAATATTGTGAAATAAAAGTTAAAGTCAATGCAAAAATTATGTGTACATTAATATATCACTTCTGATTTCAATGTGGGGTATATACTTTGTGTTCCAAAACATAATCAGTTTAGCTTTTTTGTGCATAAACATCCAAATAAAGTATCTGACTATTTTAACATAGTTTGAGTATTCTACATTAAAATTGTATTCTCTTATTGTTTAAAACCATAGTGAAGTTTATCATTTTAAAAAGGTTGAAGTAAAAATATCATTAATAAATGGTAAAATTGATTATTTACCTACTAAAAGGTGATAAGCCATGGAATTGAAAATTATACATACATATACACATAAATACATGGGCTTATACTTTTACACATAGTTTAATAAGGGTAGAATATATGTATCATTAATGTGTTTGGATTTCTTCACATTGTCTTAGGTATGATGCCTGTTTTGAAAATTTATTTGAGTTAGTAAAAATAAACTTTCAATCATGATGGTGATTGGCCTAAATTTTGGGGCAATTTTTATTTTGGGTTCTTCTTTTGTTTTCAGTTTTCTACTCCCTAATCAACATGTGGAAGTGAAAAACATCAATAACAATAAGTAGCAGAGGTAATAGAATTATAATAGAATATTTGCAAAATATAAAAGAAAGTTATAATGCTCATGTTTACCAAACTCTTTTCTAATGCATTCATCTATTTTGTTGGTATGTGCTTCTCCAGAATTAGCAGTTTGTAATTGAAAATAAATTGCAGTGCTTAGTGAAAAGATATGATTTCTTCAAATTTTGGTGCATACAGTGCTTAGAAAGAAAATTTCATTTTACATCTAATTTAGATAACATGTTCCCTTTTATTGCATTAGCTTCCAATTGGTCAGATTTTGAAGTTTCATCATTAAAAATGAGATTATGAATATGTGAATATTTCCATTTTCATAAAATTTGAGAATATAACATATTTAAATAACAACATAATGATGCTTTATGCTTTTAAAAAGCATGCTTTAAAAAGTAACCCTTTTTTCATTGATGAAGTTTTTGGTTATTTTATCTACATCACTCACAAAAATGCTGCATGAATGGTAATAATTCACTTTAGCGACGAGAAAATAGAAGTTGTTAAATATTTGCTTATAATGATACAATGAGGAAGAATTGAAAATGCCTTTAATTTAATTCATCCATGTATTTATCATGTAAAATTTTGGCTGAGTAGTACTCCATTGTATAAAAAAACCCCACATCTTTTTAATCCACTCATTTGTTGATGGACATTTGGGTTTCCAAGATTTAGCTATTAAAAACTGTGTCCCTATAAACATTAGTGTGCATATATCACTGTGGTATGATGCTTTTAATTCTTTTGGGACCATACCCAGGAGGGGAATAGCTGGGTCAAATGGGACCTCTAATCCAAGATAAACTTGAGACATTTATAACTAACTGGATGCAACTGGAGACTATACTCTTGAGTAAAGTAAATCGGGCACATATGTGTAAATATTGCATTATCTCTGTAGTGGGAGAAACTGAAAGGGTAAATAAGGACCAAAATGTATAATAGATAATGTGAAATAGCAAGAAGCTGTTCAAAAGGAAAGGGAAACTGTGAAAGGGTGAAAGGGGAAAAGGGAAAAAAATCAATAAGAGAATGAAAAAATGGAAACAGCTTTTGTAAATAAGAGGGAGAGCAGAGCGGAGGTTGAAGGGAGGGCAGGGGAAGGGAGAAAAGGAGGAATTAAGCTATTTCATGTACAGATAAGCACAAGCTCCCTCTGATGAATGTGATCATTATGTATACTTAAATTGTACCAATAAATTATTTTTAAAATAAAATAAATACAATTTTGATCAGCACTGATCCTAAGCATTTATGACACAATAAGCCATTAGTTGCTGATTCTTCTACCCTCCTTCAGCTTATAGAAGGGGCTGATTATGCCTATATCTCAAGTAAATGGCCTTCATAGCCCAATCAGGATGTTAACAATGAATCCTGTTACTTCAGAAGATGAAGGCCACCACCAAGGAAGCAAAAGATAAGAAAGCCTTAGGATAATGTGTCTCTGATGAAAGCAGAAAGGCAAAAACCAAACTGGATCCTTACTGTTATAATTGAGGTAGGGATGCTGTCTTTCTTGATTACATTTCTAAGAGATGGTTAACCAGTCCTAGGGAAAGATATTCCTGGATTGAACAATTGGCAAGAGGCTTTTGAAAACGTTTACATACTGAATGCATAAATAGTATACAGGGATGGCTTTTCTGAAGTAAATTCCTTAAATGAATGAAAGTCACAGGTCTAGAGTCAAATAGAAGAATTCTGTCTTCAGATTAATCACACCGAAGGAAACATTAGGAGAATCTTGCGGATAATACATCATGACTTTAGCTGTCACAGTGAAACATATCTTTCTGTAGTGGTCAGTTTTCTCAATACTAGGAAAAATGCCTGACACGCACAAGTGCAAGGTGGAAATGTTTTTTTCTTATAGTTTCAGAGGGTTTAGCCGGCGATCAGCTGGTGTACTGTATGGTACAGACATCAGAGCGAAAGAACGTGATGAACCAGAGATGCTCATTTCATGGCAGCTGGAAAGTAGATCACCGAGTAAAAGCACCAGCAGGAGATCCACCCTAGGGAGACCCACATCCAGTGACCTAATTTCTTCTACTGGGTGCCACCTCTTAAGAGCATGTTCAATTGTGGCAAAGTTCTCCTGATCCCATCACCTCTCCAGGGGGCTCGTAATCCAGTCAAACTGACAAGTGCTATCACTCAGTACATTTTCTGTCCTGAGACTCGGGGTCCAGTCATACATTTTTCATTGAGGGCTCAGCCTCAAGAGTCTGTTTTTCTGTGCATCTTTTCCTCCTCTAGCATCATCATAAAATTAGTCTTGGTGAGCTCCCTGGCCACTGGGTGACCATGTGGGAAACAAAACAAAGTCTCTTCCGGCTGACTTCAAATGTGTGAGCCAATGAACCAGCCAGCTCCCAGACAACTTACGCACTCTTGAATCGTAATAAATGGCAAGTAACTTTTTATGCCACAATTTGGGGATGACTTGGTATATAGTAAAGCTTGTAAAACACACAAGTGATAGAGTTGGAAAGAAATACTGCAATTATCCTACATAAAAATAATGTGGAGAAATAGAGTAGAAAATATAGAAGAATAGGGTATCATGGACCAAGTCCAAATGATTTGGGCTTTAGGAATAAGACTGTGAATATCATTAGATAGAAAATGTTCAAAAATAAGAAACAGACATTTTCCATCCACTTAGTTCACTAAGATTATGTCCTAAAACTTAGCATAGATAAATTCAGTGAGACTCTCCAGAGCACTGAAAATTAATAATCATAACAACCATCTCGGACTAAAAAAATATGAAAATCAGAAAATCTAAACAATTAATTTTGTAGATTTAGAATCAGAATACAGGTCTAATTGACTTTGATGCTCAAACTCTGTATGCCTATGCTGTACAACAGACTTCAACAAAGGTTTTAGCAGGAAAAGATGAAGAAAGGCTCTTCTGATTTTATAGTAAATACTTCCACTCCATAGATAGTGTATTGCATAGTTACTGATGCATTATAACTCAGGAGTATAATGAGAATGAGCCTCACATTTTGTAATACTTGGGAGTCAGACTGCTTTTCTGAGAAACTTTGGGCCCCAGTGACTAGAGCAAAATACAGAGCATGTGGGACGGTGTTAGCCACATACGGCAAAGTGTGAGAGTGATCATCCCAGGGAAAGTTTAACTTGCTGGAAGTCAGAAATAAAAAGAACAGTTAAAAGCTACCAATTTATGGAGTTGCAATGCTGTGAAAAGCATTTGCTTGACAATTTTGACTTTTAGGAGACATTTGGAAATGTTTGAGCCATTTTTAGAAAAAACTACATAGCGATGTGAATGATATTTGGCTGATACAGGATCAAGATGATGCTAATCACCCTATAAAGCACAGGACGATGCTCCATAACAAAGGATTCCTTATGCAATGCAAATGTCAATAGTTCTGAGTTCAAGAAACCCTTCCTTAGATGTATGAATTACTACTGTTAGATTGCTTTAGAGCTGCAGTTTTGAATTGCAGATGCTATATAACTTACCTAATATTGCACACTGAAAAGAGAGATTTGAGCCCAGATCTGACTGCCATTAATGATTGTTGTTCTTCCTAAAGACGTGATCAGTATGTCATAATTGTTTATTGTTTCTACTGTCTGTATCACTGAGTAGTGATTTGACATTTCATAGCATTTGATAGATTCCCTCTACATCTAACATAATAGGACATTGTTAAAATTGAAAAAGAATCAGAGTTTGAAAAAGAATTTGTGGGAAGTAATCCAAAGTTTTTATTCTAGAGAATTGTTTTCAAACTGGGGATCATGATATAGTATGCATTGCATATATACATAAAGCATTTTATGTATTTTACTGGGGGCTGTAGGGACAGCAAAATTACACCTTCATCTTCTTAGGTCCTGATTGACCTGTGAATTAATTTGAAATAAACATTACCTGTAAAAATGTATTTAAATTTGCAAAATAAGTTAAATATATGACTGGGAACTCTCATAAGCAAATGAAGATGCAAAGAAACAGCTAGTTACTTATATACGATACTGGACAAGGAACATGGAGCTGTAAAAAGACTTGGATAGTTACCTAGATAGAGTGGCAATTGGGAAGAAGAGGGTTAGCTTAGTAAGATTTGTTTGTCATGAATCCCTTCAGGGTAATCAGTTCCCTTTCTCCCTTGTGCCCCCCCTCCTCCATCTTCCTCTCCTTTTCTCTCTCCCTCTTGGTCTTTCTCTTCTACCTCTCCCTTTCTCCCCCTTCTTCCCTCCCTCTGTCTGTATGCAATGCTGGGGATCAAATCTGTGCCCATGTGTATGCTCAGCAAGAGCTCTACCACTGAGCTATCTCCTCTACTCTTTCATTTTTAATGAGGTATCAGTCACTTTCCCATCACTAGAACAAAATATCCAACACCTTAAACTTAAATAGACTTATTTTAGTTTATTTTAGTTCATGAAACAGAGGATTCAGCCCATGGTTATCTGGCTCCATGGCAGAAATGACATGGTGAAGGGGCCTTGTGGGAAACAGTTGCTCACACATGGCTGACAGGAAGAAAGAGTAAGAAGGGAGGAGGCAGAGACAATAATCCATCCTCCCAGATCATATCTCCAGGAATCCACATCTTCTAACCAAGGCACACTTCATACTAGCACATTCAGCTATTAAACTCAACAATGGATGAACCTGCTGGTGAGTATAGTGCCTACACGATCCAGTCACCTTCCAAAAGGTCCAGGTATAGTTCATGTGACTTTGGGGAATATTTTAGAACTAAACAATATCATTCCACCCCTAACTCCCCAAAGGCTCATGTGCATCTCCTTATGCAAAATATATTTAGTCAATTTGAAAACATTGGCAAAGTCTTAACAGTTCCAGCACTGCTAAAAGTCAACCCAAAGTCTCCTCTGAGACTCAAGGTAATCTCTTAACTCTGAGGCCCTGTGAAAATCAAAACTAAAGTCAAATACTACTTCCAAAATTCAGTGCAAAGTAAACATTTGCATTACAAAAGGAGATAAATAGGGTGATAGAAAAGAATGAGACTGAACTAAGACTGAAAAGCATCAGGGCAGATGCTAAATCATGTAGCTCCATGTTCTGCAACTGTCCTATGTTGTAGGGAGATGAGAACTCCAAAGGGTTTGGGCAGCCCTTGACTCTATGGTGTAGCTGTTTATAGCCCACATGGTTTTGTTTTGTGCTGGCTCCAATCTTTTCATGTAACTTTCCCTCACAGATACTCAATATTCCTGGCATCTCTAGCTTCCTGGTCTCCACAGCACCTTTAGCTTCACTCTCCTACCTTCACACACTGCCTTCACAGGGTCCCTGGACTAGCCTCCCAGATCTTCTTTGAAATCTGGGTAGATGCTTCCATAATCCCATACATTTACATTCTGCATGCCAGTGAAAACAGCACCACATGGATGATGCTAATGTCTGTCTCCAGCTTAAGTAGTAGTCAAGTTCACATGGACCATGGCTGTAATGGCCTCTAAGTGCCTGGATTGCTGAGCATGGCGAATGGAATTCCAAGAAACCAATTCAAAAGTTAGCCATTCTTGAGTAAGGATACTGGGACTCTTTCCAAATGAAAGGCTCATAGCTCTGCACATTTGATCCTGTGATGCATGAGATCTTGTTGATTCCCAACTTACCTTCAAGCCATCTTTCCTGATGCACAGTACTTGGCTTCTGTTTAATTCTAATATTTCTAGCAACCACATTCTCGTTTGCCCCAACTTTATAGGCACTTACTCTCTGGGCAGGATACACATCATTCAACTCTGCGTTTTTGCTCTTGATTTTCATTCTAAATGTGGCTGAGAGGAGCCAGCAGTACCCAGGGCACAACCTAAATTTTGAGCTGCTGTGAAATTTCTTCATCCCAATTAATTAGTCCAACACTCTTAATTTTAGTCCCTGTAAAGTCTCAGGACATGAGCAAGATATCAACACATCTTCTGGGGAGTATCATGTACATAGCCCATAGTACACCTGCTGATGGAGTCTTTGTTCCCTACTGAAACCTCCTTAACATGTCTTATACTGTCTACATTTATCTTAGTATTCTGATTTTCTGAGGTCTGTATAGTATCACACATTAAGCTCTGTGCACATTTGAGGGTTTCTATACCTGACATGTCTGAACATTTACAAACTCCTCTGGCAAACCAATTTCAAATGCTTCTGAATCACATAGTTAAGTACAATTACAACAATGGTACCAATTTTCTCTGTGAGTTACTTTTCCATCACTGTGAAAAAAATACTTGTTCTTACAACTTAAAAGGTGAAGGATTTGTTTTGACTCATGTTTCAGATAATGGAGTTGGTGATCAGCTGGCTCCAAGGCAGAAATGGCATAGTAAAAGGGCCTGCCAAAGGACAGCCACTTGCTCCACGACAACCAGGAAGCAGGAAAAAAATGAGAGGAGACTGCAACAATGATAGAACCTTCTAGATCACACCCCTAGTCATCTTCCTTTTTGGAGAAGCCTGTGAGGGCTTGTATCTAGATGTCTTCCTAAACCTCATGCAGTCATAGATGGAGTCTGTCCGAGGTTGATCTAGGGTGTGTGATGCTGGGATCAAGGATACGATGCTAGGATTAAGGGTGTGAGTGCTAAATACCACAAGGATGGGTATCCAGGACAAAATATGAGACAGAAAGAGGGTCATAGCTGGCTTTTGCTCTCTTCTGCCTGCCATGGACTGTTTCTCTGCTGTGCTGCCCCTCTGCCAAGCAACCCTGGCTTGGAGCCAGCCAATTATGAACTAAAACCTCTTCAAACTGTGAGCTAAATAAACCTTTCCTCCTTTAACTTTGAGTGTCATGTATTTTGTCTCAGCACTGAGGATAGTTGGATCCATCTTCTAACAGCACAATCAGCTACTGAACTCAACAACAGGTGAATACATGGATGAGTATAAACCCACATGATCCATTCACCTTCCCAAAGACCTACCTGTGAATCCACAAGACCTCTGAAGGACACTTTAGTTGTAAACCATAGTAGAAAATAAGTGGAAAGATCAGAATGATCATTTTTAACCTGCTATTTTTCAAGTGACTTTAACTTAAATAGTGAACATACTAGAGTGGCATATTTTCAAATCTTTCAGGGTCATGATAAAGAAAAATCACTAGGCCATTCAAAAATAAATGTGAAGTTCACCATTAAATAGGATGTAAAGTTATGCTGCTATTGTCTGATTTAAGAAAGAATACGTAAACAGAATGAGAGTGGGCTTCTTAGAAAAATAGAACATGGGAAAAAATGTGTCAATAAATCCAGTGGAGAGAAAAACAAGAAAACAGTAACAAGATAAAATGCATGAATATTCTCTAGAATAATATTCTCTGTGAAAGTCTAGGAGCAGTTGACTAGTGTGTTTTGATGTTAGCTAAATGATACTGTTAACCCAATCTGAGTCTTGGGATGCCTAGTAGGATTTTGACAAACTGTCTGCCTATCTAGGTATATTCTCCTAGAAGGGAGTTTCCTGAATCATGAAATCTAACATTTCCTTTATGAGAGAGGCAGATTTCCCATTGGCAATAGAAACATTCAGAGTCCAGGTTTATCTATCTTTCATCTGTGATTAGTTTTTGAATGTCTGTTACAAGGAGATAGAGAAACTCTAGGGAAGGAGAATCGTTTGGGTTTTATTTCCTTGGAATCAGCAGAGCCTGCTCTCCTGATCTGCCAAGGGAACTATTGGTTTGCAAGAGCCCTGAGCTCATGCTATGAGGCAGGCTATATGGCACAATTTCTGATGCGCTTCCTAGGAAAAAGATAACAGGATGAGAAAAGCCTGCTTGAATACAGGCATAAATTTCAGTAAAAAGTCACAGGATAACAAGTAAGAGACACATCAATAGCATGGCAACCGCTCTGTAGACTTGGGCTCTCTAGCAGCCTCCTCCCAAGTGGAAAAAAGTACCTAATCCAGCAGATGCTCTCTGATCAGTGAAGTACAGATGACTTTCAAAAAGAAAAAGCCTCCAACTTACCTGGCTTCAGAAAAATAACTTGAAAAAAAGAACAGAATCCCGACTCTCATTGAATCTCATTGAGTTAAAGTCACTCCTCATCATGTGAGAAAATGTCATTTCACCTTTAAGTCTTAACTATATTATCTACAAAATACAGAGAAGTTAGAGGAAAAATACAAACAACAACACAAAACTTGTAGAATTGTTGTAAGGATCCTGCCTGACATATACTGTGATTAAAATATTGTTTCAGTCTTTACAATTTTGGTAAACCTGATATACAAGCAAAACTCATGGTATCTGAACCCATTCCTGCATTTGTTTTATAAAATATACTCATGTCCCAGTCATAACTACTAGAAGGGTGAGGATACATGAGCTGTGTGCTCTACCCTTCTGGATCTCTCTTTCTGTCAGGGGAGAGACACATACTAATGGATACCTGTAGGTGGTAAGACAGAAGTTCACTTGCTCCTGCATGAAGGGCTGTGGAAACAGCAGCTCAGAGAAAAGCTTCCTAAACAGTGGCTTCCTGTTATATTTTCATGGTACACTTGGTCCAAGACACTTGGTTACAGTTCTGGAAGCATAGACCCAAAGGACACAATTCCGGGTCCCCATTCTTTTCCATCTAATGAGTCCTTGTCCTTTATCAACAGCTGGCCAGAAATTCTAAGGAGAAGGGGTATGCAGAACTAGGATGTGTTCAGTGTTTCAGTATGGCAGTTGATTTACATAGAGTTTCATTTACAGTTTGGATAGAATTAAATGATTTCAAATAAAAAATAAGACTCACAGTGGATGTTGTGTTTGTCTATTTGGAAAATTCTTACTGTTACCATCCTTCAGCTGAAAAATTTCTCCCTTGTGGAAGAAAAAGGTCTCTTAGCTCATACTAATTGATCAGTTGCATGACAAAGACCAAGGCACTTAGAAATATTTTCTGCATATTCTTTGAAAGTGTCAAGTCAGTACTTTCTTTTTGGTCTAAGAAATCTACGTGTCATAGATTCTGAGTACTCTTTTTATGCCAAGAGATGAGGTAGAGTGAAAGAGTAAAAGGAATGAAAGATGAATCAAAAATGGTAAGAAACCTCCTTTTCTAGTCCCTGAGATTCTTAAGTTATCTCTAGGTCCTTTGACTCTTAGATTCTGTAAAGAATCAATATTTCCCCAATAAATCCTCTTTTCAAAAGGTTAAGTTTCTAAGCATTGCACAGAAAGGATCCTGACTAATGCAGTTTAGACAACTATGGCAAGTGAAGTTTAGATTTGAATCTGAATTTCACAGCTTGGACTTGTGTATAGGTGCTACACTGTTTTATATGTATTTTTGCTCTGAATTCTCACAGTGGTTGCTTCTGAGTATTTATCTATCAAGTTATGTACTCACAGGCTAAGTTCAAAGAGTGATTGAAATACACAGTGAATATTTAACTAAAAAAAAATTTATTACACTAAGAGGTATCTTGTTAGGAAAGATGAGATAAGTGTGTTCAAAATAAAGGAGTATTTTGAGTATTGTGAGGGAAGTCTAGTTAAGGTTGAATTGAATGATGGAGTAAATTATCCATAACACTGGGAAGAGAAAAAAAATTTGGCCCAGTTGAAGGAAAGCAATATAGAGCATTGTCTACGTATGAGGTAGGAACCATGTCTAGATTCCAATTCTGGCAAATTAGGGATGCTCCTTTCATCAAATTTTCTTCATTTTTAACATTGGGATGAGATCATCCATTCCATTGGGTTGTTGTGAAAATTAAGTGAATTGATGCTGTTAAAATGGGCTAATTATACCTAGTATATGAAAGTTGCTTGAAAAGCACGTTATTTTTCATTCTCATTTATCTAAGAGAATCTTTTCTTAAACTCAAAGTTCCCTTAAAATGTATAAATTACATAAAACAAAAAAGCTTTTCCAACCATTTTTTGCAATAATGATAGGAGTATAACTGAATATGCTCTACCTCAGTTTTTCCTTAATTTTATGGCATTGGTAGTTCATAGTCCCCTCCATTGACTCCAAAAATTCTTCACAGTAGAATGTAAGAAGTTAAACGGGATACAGATCCTCTACTATGTTATCATGTGCGTACATTTGCATTGCTACCCCATTGTCAAAAACATATCTCAGAATGAGAGACATCTCTTATCTTTGTGTAACCACACTTGCTATTTTCCTGCCCTTCTCCATCTCCTATCAACTACTAATTGCCTTCAGTTTCTGAAATGCCATTTCAAAAATGTCATATAAATGGAATCTTATAGCCTGTAATATTTTTGGTCTGGCTTTTGTCGCATAGCATAACTTAGAGATTTACACAAGTTGACACATATTTATTATTAAGTAACATCACATGGTTTGACTGGTTTGGAAGCCACCTAAGCGAGTCGTGGAGCACATTTCTGGATGTGTCTGCATGGGTTGTGGAGATGTCAACTTAGGTACTATATGTAGTCCCTGGTCCCTTCATCTGTGAGGCTGGCTCTCTGTTTTGGTTCCATGTTGACATGAACTAAGCACACTGACTTTGCCAAGCTCTTCTACCATGATATTTAGTCCTTGGAGCCAGCTAACCATGGACTGAAACTTCTAAAACTGTGATTCAAATAAACTTCACTTCCTCAAGGACAAAAGTCACATGATCATCTCAGTAAAGACAATAAAAGCTTTTGACAAAATCTACATTCTTCTCATGATAAAAACACAGGAAAAGATATTAATAGAAGGGTCTTATCTCAATATGATAAAAGGCATTTATGACAAACCTATTGTCAACATCATATTAAATGGGGGAAAACTGAACACTTTCCCTCTAAAATCGGGAATAAGACAAAAATGTGCCCTATCATTACTTCTGTTTAGCTAAAAGTAAAATTTAGTAGAAAACTCACCAAAATCCACCAAAATCTCTCAGAACTAATATCCAAAGTCAGCAGTGTAACAGGATACAAAATCAAAACACATAAATCAGTAGCATTTCTGTATACCAATAATGAACTCTCTAAGAAAGAAGTTAAGAAAAAAATTACCATTCACAACAGCACCAAGAAAAATTACATACCTAGAATTTTCCCATGGAAGTGAAAGATTTCAACAATAAAAGCTGCAGGATTCTGAAAAAGGAAATCAAAGAAGGCATCTCGAAATGAAAAGACATCCCCTGTTTCTGGATAGGCAGATTCAATATAGTCCAAATGGCCATGGTTCCAAAACTGATGTACAGATTTAATGCAATCCCAGTCAAAATACCAAAAATATTCTTCATGGAACTGGAGAAAATAATCCCAAAATTCATATGGAACCAGGAAAGACCCAGAAAAACAAAAGCCAAAGAGAGCAAAGCAGAAGGCATCAGAATCCTAGAATTGATATTTTATTACAAAGCTGCCCAGGATTTCTAAGAAAAAGAGATGAGGCATGGAGAACTACAGTGATTAAAACCAGCATGGTATTGGAACAGAAACAGACATGTGGATCAATGAAGCAGAGTAGGGGATCCAGAAACAACCCCAGGCTCATACCACTCTCTGATCTTTGACAAAGAGTCCAAAAAGAGGCCACAGATAGACAGCCTCTTTACTAAATGGTACTGGGAAAACTGGCAATGCACATGCAGAAGATTGAATCTAAACCCATACCTCTTTCTATGCACTAAACTAAAATCAAAATGAATCAAAGAACTAAATGTTAAAACGGGAACATTTAACCTGCTGGAAGAAAAAGAATAGGTAAGATGGTTCACATTATAGATGTAGGCAAGGATTTTCTGAACAGAACCTGGTTTGTGTGAGAAATAGTTCTGAGAATCCACAAATGAGAACATATCAAATTAAAAACCTCCTGTGCAACAAAAGAAACTACTAAAAGAGTGAAAAGAAGACTTACAGAATAGGAAAAAATTTACCAACTATTCCAAAGACTCAGGACTAATATGTAGACTATATAAGGAATTCAAAAAATTAGACTCCTTAAAATAAAAGACCTAATTGAAAAATGGGGTAATGAGGCTGGAAATATAGCTCAATGTCACTGCATCTGCCTTGCAAGCACATGGTCCCGAGTTTGATCCCTGCTACCACAAATAAATAAATAAGTAAAAGACATCCCGTGGAAGAAGAAGAAGTATAAATGGTCAATAAATACATGAAGAAATGTTCAACACTGCTGGTCATTATAAAAATACAAATTTAAACAATACTGAGATTCTGTCTTACCCCAGAATGATCACCATCAAGAAATCAAAGAACAACAAATGTTGGTGAGGCTGCAGGGAAGAAAGAACCCTTATACATTGCTGGTGGAAATGTTAACTAGTACAACCACCATGGTGGTCAGTATGGAGAATCCTCAAACTACTAAAACTAGAAATTCCATTTCACTCTTCTTCCCCTTCTAGGTAGTGTTAAAGACATCATAATACACTGCTACTTGCATACCATGTTTATAGCAGTGCAGTTCATAATAGCTAAATCTTGGAAGCAGCTTATATGTCCATCAACAGATGAATGGATAAAGAAATGTGAAATTTGCACACAGTGGAGTAGTAGTCTGTCAAAAGGAGAGATAAACTTGAGTCATTTGTAGGAAAATGGATGTACTTTGAAGCCATGATGTTAAGTAAACTGAAGGAGACACAAGTTAAATATCTCATGATTTCTCCTAGATAAAAAGCCAAGATTATAAATAAAGAGCAAAATAGAAGATAGTAGAAAGTAAGGAGATGGATCTTTTTCAAATGGGAAAGGGATCAAGAGATGAGGGGAGTGGGAAAGGAGGAGAGGAAAGAGTGATGAAAAAGAAATTAAGATATGTATGTCCATGTACCAACTCCACACAACGAATGTAAACACTATATACTTCAAACATGGACTAATATAAATTTAAAAAAAATCAACCTCTGTTCCCTTAAGTTGTGGGTTTGAGTAATTTGTCCCAGCAATGAGAAAGCTCACTAATACCTGTGTGTGCTGTGCCATGCCTGCCTGCTCAGCCGTTGTCTGTTGAAGATCATCTGTGGTGATTTTAGTGTTGCAGTTTTACAAATTATACTACTGTACAGATTGTTGTATGAACATGATTTCACTTATCTGGGATCGATGTTCACAAATATAATTGTTGACTTACATGGCAGTTGTCTGTTTATTTTACAGGAAACTGTTACACTGCTTTCAAGATTGACTGATGTTTCTATTCCTAGCAGCAGTGATGGAGTGTTTCCGCATCTTTGCCAATTCTTGTCACCTTTGTTTACTGTAGCTGTTTTGATAGGTGAGTAGTGATAGCTCCCTGTGGCTTTCATCTGCATTTATCTACTGGTTAATGATATAGATTTTCTTTCATGTTCCTGTTCGTTGTCCTTTATCATTGTCTGTGCAATGCCTGTTCGTGTCCTTTAACCACCTCCTAATTAATTTACTTTTTTACTGTTGTATTTCAGAGTTTTCTATAATATATTTCAGATATTCGTTGTTTGCAAATATGTCCAACCGGTCTGAAGCTGGTCTCCCTCTCCTCCCTCCTCCCTCTCCTGCTTTTGCTTCAGCTTCTTTCTCTTCATCTTCTGCTTGCAGTGCTATTTGTCAAATAGCGTCTTCATCACCCTGAAACACTCCTTTACCACTGAGTTATATTCTAAATCCCTCTTCACTTGTTTAAAAGAGTCTTTGATAGGGATAGTGCTTTAATATATGATGAGATTTTGTTAATGAATATTTTCTTTAATAGATTATGTTTTTGCTTTCAAATCTAAGAACTCCTTATCTGGACTTAGCTGAATTAAATAATTATGCCCTATGTTTTACTGATTTTAAAATGTGTGTGTATTACATTTAAGTCCACAGTTAATTTTACTTCTTTTTTGTATGAGTTGTAAAACATGGGTGAAATTCAACATTTTGCCCTTGGTGCCTGAATTTGGGTAACTCCTTTATTAAACTGGTTTTACCTCTTTGTTAATAATCAATGAAGTATATGTGTGTGGGTAAATTGGTGGTTTCTTTAATGTGCTCCATCTATGTATGTGTTTATTCTTTCAATTCAAGGCTATATTTATTGGAATAGCTATGAAAGGTCCATAATATTTGGCCTAGAGATTTTTCTCACTTTGATTATTTTGATGACTAGGAGAAATTCGAATTTCAATATAAAATTCTCTTGAGAAAATGTACAAATGTTTGATAGGATTTTGATGGGCATTGCATTAAACCTTTTCAATAATTGGGGAAACATTGAAATCTTAGTATGCTGAGTCTTTAGTTCAAGAACGTTACATGTCTTTGTTTTAATCTTTGACTTGTTTTATTACAACTGTGACTTTTTGCTTTCAAGGCTTGTACGTATGTTAAGTGTATATATAAATATTTCACTCACTTGTCTGTGATTGCAACTGTTTTGGCGTTTTAAAATTTGGTCTCTGTATGTTCGTTTTTACTAGAAACATCATGGATATGTGATTGATTTTCCTACATTAATCTTGTATCCTGTGACTTTACTAAATTCTGTTATTCATTATTAGATTTTTAAACTTTCCTTGGGATTATATGCACAGGCAATTATGTTACCTGTGAATAGAAAAAAATTTATTTTTGTTTTCAATGTTGTATGATTTTTTTATCTTCCAATGCTTCATTACCGTGGGTAGAACTTCCAGAGCCATGCTGAGTAGGAGGGATGAGAATACACAGTCTTTCCAAGTCCAGTGCAGTAGGTGGACACCATTGTGTCAGTCATCATTACATTTCTCTCTTAATTAGGACGCTTATCATTGCCTCGGCTTTGCAGGGAGATTCCATGATGATTTCCCCATTTCACATGGATCCTAAGTCTCATATGTCAGAGACGATGTAAGATGATATATTCATGTGCGGTTTGAGAGGAAGTGATAATCCTTCCACTAACTATTACTTTTGGATATCAATACATATAGAATCATTCTGTCTTTCAGTAGATTATTCTATCACTTTTAATGTCTCTGTTTCTCAGATGTCTTTGTCCCGACCTCTCCATTGTATGGTGTTAACATAGCCATTCTCCGTTTTATTTTTGCTTTTATTTTTCCTTCATTTTTTAATGGCAGCTGTCTTCTGTCTTTTCATTTTGACTCGCTTTAGTTGTTAAATTTCAGTTGAGTTTCTCATAGGCGGTTTGTAGCATGTAAAGCTTGTGTGTTTGTGTCTGTGTCCTCCCTTTCACCTATCCCTGTCTTCACCTGATGTATTTAAGTCAGTTGCCTTTACACGAATCATCGATAGCTCAGTGCTTCAGTTTACCATTGTATTGTTTGGTTTACTAAACCACTAACTTCTCTTTGTTTTTCCCAGTTCTTGTTTGCATTGTTCCTCTGCTTATTTTTTTTCCTGTGGATTAATTAATAGATTTTTTAGGGGTCTCATCTTGATTCTTGGTGATATTTTTAGTGTATTCTTTTGTATATTTTTCTTAATGATATTTCTTATTAATACAAGATATATTGGGGACTTAACAGTTTACTGGTGTCAACCCTTTATCGAAGTGAATTGTGGAATTCTTACATTTAGGGGGGGTTTTCTATACTTACAGTTTTTATCCTATTTGAATTTGTCATGCTGGATATCAGACCCTACACCTCCACACGACTGGAGAAGCTTCTTCCACTGAACCCCATCAGCAGTCCAGCCATCTTCATCACTTTTCTTAGTAATCCAATGATGGCATAGTTTTTATTTTAATCAGAAAATGTAATTAATAAAACTCATAAAGGAATGGCAGAGTGCCTTGCACATACCTGATTTTGGTCTGGCAATTTCTTCCCCTGTTGCAGTATGATTATTTCTTTTCCTTCTGTTTCATCTCCCTTCTGCTGGTCAGTGAGCATAGATCAGCTAGTGGCAAATTTTTTCTTTGCCTTTTCTTTGCTGTTGCTGATTCCCGCACACTGGTGCCACCTCCAACTTGTGTGCTTTTAAGTGGGAAGGGTTCCTTTACCCTGGCCACTCACCACTGGTGATGAGCCCACTCCATCTTCCTTCTCTCACTAGGCTGCAGGTGAGGAAATACCTGCTTTCATGTGTGAGGACGGAAGATGCCTTGCCACCTTTTCTTCAGTCCTGGGAGCTTTCTGGACTGCATCTTATATTGCCCCTTCACCCATCCCTTGCATTATTTTCAGGATTCATCACTTTTCTGAGAGGAAGTATCCGCAGAAGAGTCTCTAAGTCATCTTTGAGAGCTTGAAATCACAGATTGAATTTTGACGGGAGGTCCTTCACCAGTTGTATACTCCATCTGAGCTGAAATGGTGAGAAGTCATTTTTAACCAGAAATGAAACCATTAAGAAAAACCACTAAGAAAAAAAAAAGTGAATAAACAACAAAACACTGCAAATGTTTTTCACATTCAGTATCATGCTCAATCCTTAAAACTCTGAGATGCATATACAAGCCTCATGAAAAAGAGGATGGTCAATGGAAATGTAAAGCATACTTCTGCTAAAGTAATTGTTGTTTCCAAGCTTTGCCACATGAGTTTTAGGGGTTTCTTGACCTCATTTTGATACAGCAATTGCTGTTTATCTTCACTGACATTCTACCCTTCTTTCTTCCTTCTGGGAGATTTCCCCATTTTTAACTGGAGTCTTTGTGCTATAGCAAGGCATACACATGGGCAGAGCTTTCTCAGGCAAACTCTCTTGTTAGTGACATGTACTTTAGATACTGATATTTCCTTTGATTTTCTCTTTGGAACAATTGTATTTCATGGTCTTTCTACTCTCACTTGTTCTCTTCATAGCCAGAACTTACTTATTTGATTAATTTATGCTTAGATATTAGTAGGAACCCGTTATGACTTCTAGAAAGTGTTAAAAGTATGAAAACTCTTTAATATCTCATCATCAATAAATAGTTAATGTAGGGACTTAACACTTTGTGCCTGAAAGTAGCCAACATGTGTGGGCTTCTGCTTTTCCATGTACAGAAAAGAACTGAGCTAATTGCTATGCAGAGTCATTGCAATATCATGATTCCAATTAATCAGATGTGTACATGGGTGATATTAGCCATGTCATTTACCTATCACTCTTAAAATAACAGGAAAAACACATAATTGCCAAATATTAAATTATTATTGATTAGGGAAAGGCACTATTATACTGCATCTTCTATGGACTTTATATTTTATGTTTATATTTTATGTTTATATTTTATAAACAGTGGGACAGGGATTTAGTTCAGTGGTTCTGCTGCTTGCCTCGCAAGCGCAAGATCCCAAGTTCGATCCCTGGTACCAAAAAAAATATATATATATACAGCTAGAATGTGGTCATATTCTAGCTGTGACACTCATCTATCTGGTAAAGCATGTCCTCTATAAAAGCATTGCTCCTCTGTCCTATATGAGCACATATTATATCCCATAAGAATATATTGTGGTTTGTATTTTGCTTTTTACCTATCACAAAAGTACATTTCACAGTTAGAGCACAATATCACCACAGAAAGAACATGCTGTAGCATACAGGCTATATCTCATGTCATTTGTACCCACAGTTTGCCATGAAGCATACAGTATGTTACCCTTTTGGGTTTGATCAGTAAAATCTCAGATATGCATGCCATTCTTTTATTGACATTCTAGAGAAAAATATTTCATAATACCCAAAGATATATTTGAGAGAAAAATACAATTCAGAATCTCAAAGCAACATTGGCTAATTAAATAATGAGCTCTATTTACCATCTGTCAAATGAAAGAAGGTAGTAGGAATCCAGGACTCCTGTGATATGTTCTATAATTATTTTTATTTTCTCTTCTGTGATACAGTTAAGTATGACATAAGTGGAAAATGTCAGTAATTACATTTAACTCCCTTTGTCCTCAGCTTTCTCATCTAATTGGGACTAGGGGATTTACATCAATTCTACTTCAGTTTGGGACCTAATTTATTTCAAAACTCCACTATTTCTGGGTTTGTACAACTGGTAAAACCCTAGGGAATACAAATGATTCTGGTGATAGCTAGAACTCTGCTGATAAGCAGTTTTATTCAGCAACTGCAGCAATAGCAACGGTAAGGAAATGACTATCACTAGATATTTAGAGAGGACTTTAAACTCGTATTGAGTTCTCAAATGCTTTATTCATGCAGCAGTGCAAATATTTAATTGCATTTCCCCTCCTCTGAATTTTAATCTTTTTATTTCAGAAAGCTTGAGTGATTTCTGAGCACCATGTCCCACTTCTGCATACAAAAGAGGTGCTTCACAAGGTTCCTTGCGATAATATTGTTTAATATTTTTCACAGTTTATAAAATGTTGAGAAAATTTGTACAAAAGTAGCTAGAACTGCTTTTTATATTTTAATTAGCTGAGATCTTATGACATCCTTTATTTCACTCTCACACTATTGGGTGCATGCCTCGTGGACAAATAATTCTTCAAGTTAACTTTAGGTAAACTGTATTTAAATCTATTTATTATACTAATAACACTATAGTTTACATGCTGGTATACAATAAAACACTCGTGAAGATTTATTTATGTATGAATTCTTACAAAGTTAATGATTATACCAATATACAAAAAGACTTCTACTTTATTATTTTACAAATAGTTTATATACTCTTCCTCTATGTCTCTAGGTGTGTGTATGTTTTTAAGATGTAGATTTTATCATTTGTTTAATACGACATATTATTTTGTTATTGAGCATACACATAGTAAGTTAGAGGTGTTTAGAGACAGAAAGCAAAATACTTTTTCTTGTTGTCACATATGAAATTCTGTTTACCGGCCACATACGTACTTCTGTTCCCTAGTCGCATACACAAACACTTCACATGGTTGTATTTATAATATACACAGCTTGTCTTCCTTTGAGGTCACATTATAAACATTTTTCCTTCTCTTGAGAAGCTATGTAACTTGAATGCCAGTTTTATTCTTTGGATGTCCTGTGACTAATTAAGCCATACCCTCTTTTAGAACATTTATATTGTTTTCTGCTCACCTCTTGCCTTATCTATTTCTAGTGTCATAAAAACACTTGAGACTGAGTAATTCATAAAGAACATAAATTAATTGCTTACAGTTATGGAGATTGAGAAATCCAAGGCCAAAAAGCTGGGAGTGCAGAGTCTGATGAGAGCCTGGCATCTGTTTTCAAGGTGGTTCCTTTCAAGTTTGTCTTTCTGTGGTGGAAGGAAGAAGGAAAACTCAGGGACCATTGTCGAATGCCTCCGTTCCAAGGCATTTACCTCACTCATGAGGGCTCAGCCCTCTGATTCAATCAAACCCCAGTGCCTCAGCTCTTAATGCTGTCACAAGACAATATTAAGTTTTGGTAATTAAATTTTAGCATATAAACTTTGGAGGATATATTCACAACACAGCTTATGTTAACTTCTTTCTATATCTATTTCTATTCTCACCTATCAAGCATTGTTATGTGTTTCTACACACTGTATGTGAATGTTAACATATGTTCTTTTTAATCGTACCTCTATATTGAACTCAGTGCTACAGCTAAAAGAGCTTCAATTATAATTCCTATATTGCTCTTTCTATGTATTTTGATAAGATTGTTTTTTCTGAAAACAAATAAACTCTTTAAAATGTTTTTCAAATGTATATTACTTTAGAGATAACAACATTGTATGAAATATTATCTCTTGAAACAATTTTGGAATATGACCTACTATCAATATAATCTAAAAAACAAAATACTCATTTTTGAATCAAGAAAGGTGTTAGAGGGAGGCAAGAGGAAGGAGATATTTTAAAAATGGAATTAAGATGTGTATGTACATGTATAATTCTCCATGATGAATGTGATCATTATGTACTGGAACACATACTAATAAATAAATGTCAGAAGTTGATATTAACCTATGAATTTTTATTTACTTAATTTAAATTTAATTTTGTGGTTTAAAATCAAGAAATCAAGTTTTAGAGGTTGTTATGAAGGTTTACAAATTCTTGTTTCTATTTGTTGTACATGGGAAGAGACTGACAAAGCTACAGAGAACCATACTACTTTTAGCAAGATCTTCTGTCACATTATGTGTTCTGAATCATCTCCATCACCTTGGCCATTTTCTGTAAACTTGCAGAAGAACACTTGTATAGAAGTTTTGGTGTGTCTGTCATTCAAATTGATACCTTTTCTGTCAGGTGGTAAAGATTTTAAGCCTCAGATGTTACTGTTCTTTATCAATTTTGTAGTGAGTCCATAATATCCAAAATTACAGTTTTACCTTGTGAAAAGTCTGAGGAGAATAAAGTGTCATAATTTAATACAGACTCCATTAATAGCCCATGAAAAGTTTATTGACCTTTTCCCATCCTGAAGAAGGCAGATAGATTCGGTCCTACGTACCAAGTCAGCTCAACTAGGTGTGGCTGTCTGAAATGTATTTTTTTTATTCATTAAGCTTATTGGTACATTTTAGGTATACAATATGACGACCTTCATCATTGGGAATTTGTACCCTAACATGATATATTGTGGTTCAAAATTCATCAAGATAAATTTTTCCCCACTCTCCTGCCCCCAACCCTTCCACCCCTCCCTGTTTACAAAGATTTTGCTTCTGTTTTATCCTCATCTCATATTTATTCCTTTTCTTTCTTTCCTTACCCTTACCCCTCCACTTCCCCTTCCCCTTTAGACCTTTTCTTCCTATTTCACATTATCTATCATACATTTTGATCCTTATTTACACTTTCAGTTTCTCACACTGGAGAAACTATTCTGTATTTACACATGTGTGTCCTATTTATGTCACTTAAGAGTATGATCTCAATGTGCATCCATTTAGCTATGAATGTCTTTAGTTTCTCATTCTTTATGGCTGGGTAGTACTCTGTTTCATAAAAAAAAAAACCCACATCTTCTTTCTCGAGAATGAAGACCAATCTTCTTCAACAGGAACATGTGCTATTATGCTGAAATTGAACCTCTTATTTGTTAATGAAATAGAAAAAGAATACACATGGACCATCCTGCCATCTGGTCTGCATGTTTTTGTACTGACACCTGTGCTGGTTAACATAGAAAAGCTGGTGTATTTACAAAGATTTTATTTACAAAGATTTTGTTCCTATTTTTCCATTTTCTCATATTAATCCCATTCCCTTCTATCCTTTTCCCTAGCCCTCCCACTTCCTTCCCCTTTGCC
>NW_004624766.1:14010697-14036858 GCF_000247695.1 Heterocephalus glaber
CTTTGTAAATAGGGATGGGTGGAGGGGGTGAAGTGAGGGCTAGGAATGGGGAAAAAATAAGAACCAAGATGCATCATGTAAAGGTACAATTCCCAATGAGAAATGTAATTGTGTTGTGTACATAAAATGTACCAATAAAAGAATTTAATACAAAAAAAATAGGGAAGAGTGGAGTGGGTTAAGGGAGGGCTGGGAATGGGGAAAAAATAAGAACCAAGATGCATCATGTAAGATGCACAAGTTCCCAATGAGAAATGTAAAAATATTGCATAACTAAAATGAACCAATAAAAGAATTTAAGAAAAAAAATATGTATACTTGCAACATCCCTATATATAATTCAAAGTTATTCAAGTGGAAATTAAACTATTCCTAATTGAGATTATCTATAAAACAAAGTGAAGACCATGTTAAAAAAAAAAAGAAAGAAAAGTTGGTGTAGGAATAATGAATGGAAAGCAGGGGAGAAGAGCTATGGTTTGTAATTCTCTTTAGAAACTTTTGTTTAGCTAACGATTAATATTAATCAAGTAGGTGAGGTCATGCAGCCAGGAGTCCTTTATTTTCCAGCTGCTTTTCTTAATCCATCTCACATTTAGAGGGTATGATAGTTAAGCTAAATTGCCAATTTGACTGGATTAAGAGACTCCCAGGAAGGTGATTGGATCACAGATGTTCACAGATGGGCTTTGCTCATTAGTGGATTGGTCCGCTGATGTTCACAGGTGAATGTGCCGTTGGTGGGCAGGGCCCAGTGGAAGGTGGGTGCTGGAGGCGCACCGGGAGGGAATACACTGGCCCACTTCCCTGTGCTCTGCTTCCAGGGCACCACCACGTGAGCAGCTGAGCTCTGCTGAGCTCTTCCACCGGGATACCCCAGCTCTGCAGTCCACCAACCATGGATCGAATACTCTGAAACTGAAACAAAATAAACCCTTCCTCCTTCAAGTGGTTGTCAGGTATTTTGTCCAGCAGCAAGACGTCTGACTAATACATAAGGCTCCAAGCTGAATGCTACTAATTGCTCCCAGTCTGTACATTCAAGTGAAGACATGGCGACTTGGTTAAATCCTTCCAGCTCTTCCCTCTGACTCGACTGACTCCAGACACTGTACACTAGTGGAAGAATCATCGTCCACTAGGAAATCTTAGGAACTGCATAAAGGGCTATGCGGCTCTTGCAGTGATCAGTGGGTTTTACTTATAGGTAATGGTCATACATTCTTGAAAGCGGAAATGGGCACTGTAGTAAAGGAATCTCTATTGTCCACAGAAATCTTCAGTGTGGAACAAGCCAGACCTCACCATCACTATCCCCTACTGGGCAAGAAGAGCCCTGCCCTTTCTTCACATATAAAAAAATGCAAAAATTAAATTTATTAAAGAATGTAAGATCAGTCAGGCATGACAGTTCACCCCTGTATTCTCAGCACTGTGAGGGGCTGAAGCAACTTTGAGCCCAGCCAGGGTGACTTAGCAAGACCTAGTCTCAATTAAAAATTTAAAAACTGGCTCAGGAGGTCCACTGTCCTCAGCTCAGTGTCCTCCATTCAGTTCTAAGTAACACACACACACACACACACACACACACACACACACGCAGAAAGAAAAGAGAAGTTAGGAGTGCCAACTTCACCATGCACCCACATAGCTTTCGTAACTGTCAACATTCTCTCTTTCTATTCTTCCCAGGTTAATATTTTTCAAATGTATTAAAAACAGGTCATGTCTAGGTTTGATTTCTGTGAAGATTTCCCACTGTGGGAAAGAATCCAGGAAGGATGTAAGACATAAATGCTTATATAGGAAAAAGAAAATTTAACTTTGGAATTCTTTTTCCACAGGTAACATAAATACAACAAGCTCTTCCATAATTAACAACTGTTTTCAATTTTACAGGTGTCACTGAGATGACAGGATGAGAGTACATGGTGAGTACTCTTGTCTTTTCCTAAATAGATATTTCCTTATTGGGGTATAGGCAACTTGGATGATTTTCTTCTAGTCTTAGATTTTTGTGCTAAGTGGTAATAAATAGATATGGTGGGGATGGGGATTTAGCTCAGTGGTTCCGCTGCCTGCTTCACAAGTACAAGGACCTGAGTTCGATCCCCGGCACCAAAAAAAAAAAAAAAAAGAAAAGAAAAGATACGGTTATTCTTAAATACGTATTTATGAACACTGCACATTTAATATTGGCATGTTGAGAACTCACACTTTAAGTCCAAAACAGGTAAAGAAATCCAAGTAAGAATTCTAGTTGATTTCTCCTTGTACAGAACTGAAAATGGTTTTTACACAGTGAGATCAGGTCTGATTTCCATTTCAACTTCATACAATCATGACCTTCTACTAGAAGAACTTTAAAAAAATGATTGAATAGAAAACATTTCAGTACGGTGTGAAAGGCTCATAAACTTTTCCTGTCACAAACATTATGGATTTTGTTCTCTGGTTAGGATAAGGATAAGCATACATTACTCTTAGTAAAGTTTATCTAGTTTTTTTTTTAAATTCAGATACATTGACATTAAATGAAAAGAAAGTTCTTCCTGAGTTCTACTTTGGCAAGAAACTTTGACCTTATAAGTTTGTTGTTTCGTTTCTTAATGTTTGTGCCAATTCTTGATATGTTTGTCTTCTACTCTTCATCAGTTCCTACTAAGCTTAAGGTTAATGTAATATTGATTTTTTCTGAAGTCATGTTTCTTAGAAATTGGAAGCATTTTTCAGGTCAAATGATGAATTTTTTTTACTGTGAGACACTGAGTGAATGGTTAACATGCTGGAATATATAGGAAAATTTAAGATATTTTATGTGTAGAAAAGGCACATGTCTAGAAAACCGTGTAGAAAGTGCAGTGCTGCTGTCAAAAGTTCACATCACGCTTTCAAACCAGTGTCCTAAGTTGAACTTGTGAGCCTATTATGTTTCAAGAAGTTTATTTACCCAGAGTGCAGGATATAAAAATGTGACAGTACCAGAAAGAGGCTAGAAACACTGAAGGTATCCTTTTTGGATGGACAATCATTTAATTAATACCATGAGCTCCCAATATTTCTTTATACAGAATTCTCAAATAGCTATTCTTAAATGTAAAAACTCTTCTATATTTCAAAAATGTTATAAATGTTTATCAGCTAGTTATTATTTATAAGCACTTTGGAAATTAAAAAAACAAACAAAATACAGTTGTGAGGAAATATTTCTCCCTTTCCTCTTGAAATGCTACAATCACATGTTCTATGACCTTCTTAAAAAAGCGCATCTGTAAGTATTTGTAACACACTTTTCAATCAGTGAGAGAACATGAAGCACCAATAGAAAAGTTCTCCAATAGTGGTCAACTTGATCTTCAGAGAGAAAAGTGTTTCTGCTTTGTTTGTTTGTTTTTGGTAACCTTATGCTTGCCAGGCAGGCCCTGAGCTACGTCCCAGCAGAGAAAATGTGTTTCTTACGAGGATGTGTTGACATGAATCTCAATCAAGTATTCTATGGAAAGTTAACCTTTTAGTTAAATTCATTGAGGGTAAGCATGTATATTTTATATTTTTAAGTTTAAAAATGTTAGCACTCTCAAAATAGATGACATTTCTCAAATTTTGGAATTGAGTGCCATAGCATTTGTAAACTGAATGAAATGATAAAATGTGTGGCTCACGTTCTCATTTAGAATAGGACTATAGTGCTCGCTTTGGCAGCACATATACTAGAATAGAACTATGATAAGCATCATTTTTCTCCTGCACATATTTCAATCAAAATATTATTTCAGTACATATTGTAAGAGTGAAATGAAGCACTATCAAGTAACCCTCAAAACTCATTGTTGTGACAGCTAAGATTTGGCCACTGAGTGTCCTCTTTCTTTTCACATATTTTGTTTGCAATAAATCTAGTTCACTTTGAAGACTTGCCTCTTTGTCTGTCAAAACATTCAGGTTATATTATAGAATTACAGAAATATATGTCCAAATATATCCTCAATAAAATATTTTAAACGCATGCAAAACTCTGTGCCTTCCATGGTTTGCAAACTTGCTCACTTTGGGGTAGGTAGGTTGTTTACCTTATGGTCTTAGCTTAAGTGAGGGTTTTGTGTTAGATAAGTTAATGTTAACTTCTGTAATAAACCAAGCTCAAAATACATAGTCTATCAAACATAGTTAAAGTTGCTTTATTGTTCACATAAAATCTCAGCTAGGGGTTCCTGGTAGGATGTTCGCATTCTAGCTATTGTGTGTGCTACTGAGACTCAGAAATCTCCTAGCTGCCTTTCTGGCTTCCCTCTTCTTTAAATGGCTTCAAGGTGCATAGATTGTATAACAGCAATGCAAGGTAAGGAAAATCCAGGGTGATGAATAGGAAATTCTTGTAGGCCTTGTCTCCAAACAGCTTCTACTTCATTTTCCTAGTATTCCATTGCTAAACCTCAGCCATAGCCACAGGTAAATGGAAGATATGTTACAAAAAGTGATGTAATTGTGTTACAAGATGGAAGAAGAAATGAGTTTCAGTTTGCACATAATAAACCGACACATTACAGAGAATTCTTACTTTAAAGTCATAAATTTCTATTGTATAAATCAGGTCCTTATTTTACAAGCTATTCTAATATATATAATATATATACATATGTATCATATATATATGGTTTATTAGTTTTCCTCAGTACAGACAAGAAAATAACTTTAAGAATCAGAGTTGATCATATAAGCTATGTTTATAATATAGATGTAACAATTTTAATATTAAATTGTAAAAAGTGATAGCATGGATTTGATATAAAAATATGATGGACTATTAAGTGTTAATTTCATTATAAGAAAGTAAAATTGAATTCTGTATTTTTACCAGTGGTCTCATGGTTACATCAATGATTGTGGATGTTTAGTAGCTGAGCCACTGGATGCTGTAAGGATTAGTGAAAGGGGAACAGAAATTCCTCTAACAGTGAATTTACTAGAAGTGCAATTTATAGAAGTGCAAGGAGACTGGTGAGTCAACTGTATCGATCTCTTATGAAGTCAAGATGAACAAACGATATGTACAGACAACACTGAGGGCACACTCATCTTGGATGGTTGTGCATTTTGTACAAAGGATAAGGGGGGCTCAAATTCTGCCCATGTTCTACTGAGCAAGTCCCGGGCCAATAGCAGGCCTGGGTCATCCAGGAGAGGAAGCATTTGCTTTAAAGAACATAATTATGAAGCCATTGGATGAGTGTAAGTGGGTTGGTTGGTTTAAATCATCTATTCAGAAGAGAAGTTTATTTTTCTAATGACATAGAAGTCCACATAAATTACTGTAGACCCTGACTAGAAGTGGACCCCTAGGATGACAGAGGAGACCAATGTTCCAGGATGAATGGAGTGACTCACAAACAGTTCAGGAAAATCCAACAGCTTTGGAAATTAGCAGTTTATTTTCTTCACTTCTGAAATAAAAGGATGGATTAGATGATTTTATAGTTTTATGTAAACCTAAAGTTTTATGACTTTTTGAAAAATAGTCTTCCACATTTTTACAGTCAAAATTCTGAAGGAAGCTAACTGTGTGTAAAATAATTTTTAATATCATTCTCTTTTAATATCTCTTCTTTCTTCATTTTAAACTGAAAAATATGAATCTGTGATAACTTCATTTCTCTGTTCAAAATATTTTAATATTTTTCTGAAAGTTTGTTGATTTTTGTTTTATAACCCATTTGAAATTTGAAGTCTAAATGGATGGAATGAAAACTTCATTCTTCTCCAAATGAGAAACACTGTGACTAGCGTATGATTTACTGAAATCTTGCTGTCATCAAGGAACCAAGACAGCCTTGCACGGCATCACTCACGCAGCCTTAGACGGTATCGCACACAGATCAGTCCTTGTGCTCTGCAAAGCACACTGACTGTAATTCACTGCCTTGCTGACAGCAGGGAAGAGAGGCCAAGTCTGGTCATGAGACAGAGTATGTTGTATAGTTTCTAAAAGAAGAAATCTCTAAAGATTTTTAGCATTTTTGTAGAGATTCAGAAAAGTTCATTTTCATTGCTGAAACAAACTTATTCTTAGTTTTGTTAAAAAGCAATTAGTTTTAATTGAGCTCATAATTAAGCATATACAAAAACTTGTGAAATTGACATTTTAATTATAAACCCATATTCTCCACCACCCAGCTGGAAGAAGGTGTCGGTAAGGTTGTCTTCAAGATGAAATGAGCATGATTTTTTAAATTAATTAGTATGAACATGATAGTGCATTATTAATATAAAAACAAAGCATTGAAATTATAACTCCAAGAATAGAAAGTTATAAAATGTGTCTTGGAAAAGATGTGAAACCCTGGCTTATCATTACAATTTAAGGATGACATACTTGCAGATAAAATTAACAATCATGACAAAATATTAAAAGTCTATCAATTTTTAAATTGACCTTAAGAATTCTAATTCCAGAAATTTTCCTATCATGCTTGGAGTCTTGAGGGCTTCTTTTGTGATTTCTAATCAGATTTCCTTCCTTATTAACAACTGTATTCAAATTTTAAAAAATTATTTCAATCTCAACTGCCCTATAGTCATATAAAAGAATATTCATGAGTCTACATATAGGTGTATGTATGCATTCACCTTGGCGAAGATTGCATTCTAATAAACTGCTTGTTATTGTAACGGCCAGGGTGTGATTTAGACATCTATCACAGTGATTTGTGTCACCTCTTAGTGATGGAACAGGACTGATCTCACAGTTCCACACTAGCATCCTGACTCTCTGGGGCTCTCATCTCTCCTCCCAGAACCTGCTATCACAACTCTGGCATCTCCCCCCAGTTAATGTGGACTGCCAGGGTCCCCTTCCTTCCCAGAGCCATCCTAATAGCATTTTGCAGCTTCTCCTTAGCCCTTGCAAGAAGGTTGCTGACATATCCTAGTGGAATTCTCCTAGTTCAAGAGACTTCCTCAGTCCACTTTTCCCTGATCCTGGGCCTTCACGGCCATGTCCTGGGCCTGCATGCTCTCTCTGACTAGTGGCAGCTGGTTAAGTCCTGCAGCTGCTGCAAAGTATAGCCCCTCTCCTCCCCTGTCAGCTCAGGTGTTTTCCTGGCTGGATTGTGAGTTTACCCTAGTTTTTGAACTCATGGTCATTAGGAGAGTTGGGACTGAAGCCTTCGTGTACAGTAAGAGAAGAGCACTAATTCACTGAGAAGTAGGCTGCTCCAGGGAGCTCCAAACTGGAACCGGAATGAGAATGGTCACTCTAGGATGACACTTTCTGTGGAAATACTTGTTTGCTTTTCTATACCACTCTTGCATTCCAAGTTTTTACTTATGTATGAATGTCAACTAGGATGTTAAAGAGCAGCACTTTGATCTTGGTGTGTCCTTTACCAAGCAAGCATTGCTTTCAAATTTTAGACAAAGATTGGTATATTGGTAGGATGCAGATAACCTGTACTTAGCCTGATTTGCCTTTTGAAAATGAGAAAAGAAATAAATAGCATTTGATGATGATAACATAAATTCTGCTACAGAAGTTAAAAGAAAATTGACAATTTAAAAGGATTTTTACCGCAAAGCAAATCATCTCCACTATTAAAAATTTAAAATGTATGATGAAATGTGAGAAGGCCTTTAAAAACCCTCCTTGTAAGTGGTACTAGCATAAGTTCTTGTCTCTTTTGTTAGATGTGGTTTTCTCTTTTTTTGGTAATGGGGATCAAACTCGGGACCTTGTGCTTACGAGGCAGACGCTGGGACCACTGAGCTAAATCCCCAGCCCTAGTTGTTAGATGTGGTTTTGATAGCCAAGCCTTTAGTTTTTCAGCCTCCAACTAATAACAGGAATGCCACATACTTTAAAACCAAAACAAAACATACCTACTACAGATTACTTGTATGCACGTTTTTCCTTTTTTTCTTTGTTTTTTTACATAGATTTGAATTAATGTGTTTTAAAGTTTGTTATCATTCAGTTTCATGAAAACGAGAATCAGTGTCATAAATGTAACACACAGAACTGAGTGCATTTCTTGATGGTTTTTGACTACGGGACAAGGATATGGTTCAGAAGTTGCTGGCCTCATTCACAGCTCTCTTTTATGAACCAACAGAAAAGCCAACCACGTTTAATGGCCTGGAAGGAGAATGCATGCCTAATGGATTTTTAAAATTGCTCCCAGCTTCTATAATAATATACAGTGTCCTCAATGCAGTGACCTTTTGAAGTAAAGTAGAGCAGATGTTTCATCACCATCAGTAATAAGAAAAACCAAAACAGATATAGAAGCAAAATAATTTAAATCCATTTTAGAGTGTCAGACAGATGGAACCTGATTAGGCAGATCCACATGACATTTTGAGAAATAATCTTTTCATTAGCTTTGAATTGCCAGCCTATTTTTATGTACTCATATATCCCCTTTCAAAGTTTTTGTGACAAATGAAGAATAAAAAGACCAACATCAATCATTTAGGGTGTGCACATTCTTTTTCTCGGTTTGCTATGTCCCTTGTAGGTGTCCACCTTGATTATGGTACTCTTGTTCATATTTTGTATCTGTAACCAAATACACTCACCTTAAGAATATTGGTTAAGCAACTGCTCTGTAAAATAAGACTATAAATGGCCTTGTGTCCAGTGTGAAAGTGAACGGGACAGATTTTGGCCTCAAGGAATTTATAGTATATTCGAGCACAAAAGTGAAGAACTAATATACAGAGCAAATTAGATCAATCTGGGAGCATTTCTTTAATCCACTTCTATACATATCTTGCTTCATTTCAAAACCGATTTGAAATGGCTGAGGGTGACATATATGTCATAACGTAATCAATACAAAATAAATAAGCAATATTTTACATAAAAAAACCTTGGAGTCAGGGTAAAGCCTATGTATCTCATATGTCAAAAGAGTGACTCTTTACTACATAATAGAGTAATTTTACTGGTGACCTTAGGGTTTAATAAGAGGAAGCCAAGTTTTCCTAACATTGAAGTCTGAGGAAAATTTCCGTTTGGGCTCCTATAAAAGAATATCATGTATTGTAGTGTGCTCCAGCCTTATTAAATGTGTTGAATACATCAGTGAATGATCCACTTTTCTTCTGAGGGGATAGCCTCATTCAGTTACCATACCTCCATAAAACTGCAAACCAATGCATTTCTGCTATTGCTGAGGGTCATTGTCCCCTAGACAAACTTCAGCTTCTCTATGTTTCCCCTCACAGTTGTATTGTAAAACTTCCTCAAAGACAAAGCAAAGCCTGGTGGTTCTCAAAGCCCATGGGCACCATGTTGTAAGTTTTCAACAGTTTTATATAGTGTAAAATATTTTTATAGAAAACGCACATTGTGAAATAATTTGCAAAATTTTCATTAGGAATGAGACAGTGAGACAGAGATAAGGAGGAGATGCAGAAGAGGAGAAAAAGAGAGAAATTCAAAGAAATGTACCTTCCATTAGAGTCAGTTTAGTACAAAAATGAAAGAATTTGCCCTTTTAAGAAATGAAATTGAATATATGAATTTACACTTTACAGGGTATTTTCCATAGGGTTTAGGATCCCAAATATCTATTTACCCCTTAATACTATCAGTTTCATAAAGCACATTGATATTAGCATAATTTCCATCTATAATAGAAGTAGAGAAAGAACTAAGGCATGTCTAGAAGCAGAGACATTTCCCTGGAGAACAGTTCACAGACATGAGAAATAGAGTCAGAAGAAACATTGAGGTGAAACCATCATGGCCACTTAGCTGCACCACCTTGATCAATTGCTAACCCTCCCTACCCTCATCTCTAAATAAATGCTGACATGAACCCCATGAGTGATGTCATGGATTTTCTCCTACAGACACACAATTTTTCAATGACAAGACAATATTAAATATGTAATTTTTATCAGCTTCTATTTTTCTACTTATGACATAGAAGCCATAGTATCTTGTCATGTAAGATAATGTGAGTTCTCAGCACAGATGTTTAATGGACTGAAAACAATTTCAAAAGATGAGTTTGTAAAACGTATCACGAATATAAAAGAAGCTTGCCAAGAGCACTGCTACGGAGCGTTGCTGTGAGACTTACTTGGTATGTCTTTATCACTAAAAACATCATGTTTTATCATTTGCTCTATCAATGCATCATGTTGCTGATGTTTCACACTATTGACTGTGTATGTGGAACCATTCTTGCACCCCAGGGAGAAATCTCAGTTCAATGTGGTGAATTATTCTTTCAATGTGTTGTTGATTTTGGATTGCCAATCCTTGGCTGACAAGTTCTAAATCTGTTTATCGAAGAGTTTGGAATGTAATTTTCTTGTAGTATCCTTATCTGGCTTTTGTGTGAGGATAATAATGCTGGCCTCATAAAATTAGTTTGGTTGTGCTCTACTCCCTTTAATTTGGAGGTAATAATTTTGTAGGGATTTGTATGATTTCTTCTTTAATTAGTTGGTAGAATTCACCCATGCTGTGGCTTAGATCTAGGTGTCCCTCCCAAAGGCTCACATGCTCATAGGTAGGGCTTTTAGTGACTGGATCATGGGTACCCAATACTGGCTCATGAGAGTGTGATACTGGGTTAGTCCACTGATAAGTTTATTACGGAGAGTGATGTTGGGAGGTGATGTCTGGTGTGAGGAGGTGAATCACTGTGAGTGTACACAGTTTTCCTCCTACTGACATGGTTTGCTGCTTCCTGTGCACCATGCCATGAGTGAGTCCCCTCCGGCATGCCCCTTTGCCATGCTTCCCTGCCTTGCAGCCAGCTGACTATGGACTGAACCTCTGCAAGCTGTGAGCCTAAATTAACTTTTTCTCCTTTAAGTTTTGGGTGTTGAGTATTTTGTCCCATCGATGAGAAAGGAACTAAGACAATCCACAGAGCCATGCAGTACAAGACTTTTCCTTGTTAAGCAGTTTTTGATTACTCATTTAATCTCTTTTTTTGTTAATTTTCATATTTTCTCATTTTTTATGATACGGTTTTGACGGATTGTATATTTCCAGGAATATATCTATTTCTTCTAAGATATCAAATTATTTAGCATAAAATTTTCATAATAGTCTTATGATCCTTTGTATTTTTGTGGTATCTGTGATTTCCTTTGTAATTATAGTTTTTCTTAATCCTCTCTGTTTTTCTCCGGAAGTGTAGCTATAATTTGTCAGTTTTGTTTATCATCTCAAAAAACTCCTTGGTTGTTTCATGTAATATACTGTTCTTTTTGTCTCTATTCCTATTCGATCATTATTATTTCCTTTCTTCTGCTAACCACAGAAACCACTATAATTTCTTAAAATATCAAATTAGGTTTCTTATTTAAGGTGTTTCTATTTTTAAATGTAAGCATTTATTCATAAAAACTTTCTTCATACCACTGTTCTTGCTTTAATGCATAAGTCTTCTATGTTATGTTTCCATTTTCATTAGTCTCAAGATAATTTTTTAATTTTCCTTGATTACTTCTTTGATCTATTGTCTTAGAAGTGTATTGTTTTTCACTCTATTGATTGGTTATACAGATTAATGGATTTTATTTTGGGAGATTCATCCAAGAGCATAACAAACTAATTATTTTTAACCCCAAACTCCCTTGCCCTGCTGCCCCTACTAGTTTCTTATGGGGGGTCAAATGTATATATTTTGTTCATAACCACTTTAGTATCAACCCAAATACTGATTAAAATGATAGCTATAAGGAATCAAATCCTGTCTCCAGATATATTCACAGCTACCTAGGATCTCTGGATGTGATTTATTGGAAAATCGGGTCTTTACAAATATAGTTAGTCAAGAGTCTAGAGGAAATAACTTGGATTTAGGGTGAGTCCCAAATCCAATTCACAGCATCCATAAAAGAAGAGGCGAAGCTTATAGAGACATCCAGGGAAGATGACTATGAACAGGTGGAGGTCCAGGGTTCTGGAGCCACCAGGGTGGGATTCAAATGTTGGTTTGTCATTTCCTAAGTTCTAGTGTCTGAGGTTTGAATGAAATACTTAATCTATTGGAGCTTTATTTTCTCATTTATAAAATATAAATTGAGAGAATACACAGAGTAAACCAGATGTGTGCCTATGTCGTATACCCAATAAATATGCTCATATTTCAGTAACAATTTTTTAATTATATTGGTAAAAGCCTCACTGATAAAGCCTACTGAAAATATGTAATCATATGAAGTTTATTTTTTTCAGAAAATCACTGACATTGTGCCTGCCCGGCAAGAGCAAAGTCTTGAGTTTGATCCCTGGTACCAAACAAATAAATAAATAAATAAGAAAATCACTGCCATTTTATATAGTAAAAAATGGAAAAAAAATGAAGTAGTGAAGTAACTAGCGATATATCTATACAGATACAAATAAATATTGACAAATAGATTTAGATCTGCAAGTACATCTTCCCTTGATTCAATACCATTCTTTATCCACTCTCTGTTCTAAGATTTACAGATGAGTAGGAATCATTTCTGATACTTAAAGTTAATGTCTCCATAAATCTCAACATATAAAAATGAGAGTAATTATATAGTGTTCATAATCCCCCAGGACATGATGTTACTAATTTTACCCGTCTACCCCTTGTTAAATTGCTGTCTATACTTCAGCACTACCTCTACAAAGCCTCCTGCATCACCACCTCCCATGAGGACCTGCCCTGGTTGGATCTTATGCTTCCTGGGCCCTTTAATGAATCCATTCAATAAGCAGATAGGCCAGGTAGAGTTTAATATTAGAATAATGTCACAAAATATGTGGCTATTTTCAACAGCCAGCAACTGGAAGTGTGTCACACGGGTGAAGCTATTGAACAATTGAAAACACAGAGGAAGAAATACTTGAGTATACTCAGTGCACACAGGAGAATGGAACACGAACAAGGCATTTGTTAAAGAGCCATGCCAGTGTCCCCTCTTGAAAGATGTTTTTGCCTATAAATGAGGTGGAAAAGAGTCTGGGGCATGGGGAGAACTGTGAATTCCATTCACTAAGTCAAAAGTAAAGGTAGCATTATTGTATCTGAAAACAGAACGCTGTGTGGAAGAAATTGTATTCAGCTGAGTATGCTTTAAGTCCATATTCTGGTCAAGGGGACAGGGTTAAAAAGCAGTAGGACTAAAGAGGAAGGCAGGAAAACGTCAGAAAGTAAGCAGCTGTTAGCTGTATCCAGGAAAAGAATGCACATGGAGGTTTCTGTGTCTCACTTTACAGGCATTCTCATCCAAGGTGTCTTGGTAAACATACCTTTTGACACATCATCTTCACTTTACCATGGCCTAGTGCACGATGCACCCATGTGTAGGTAGGGTTGTAGCCCGATAAGAGCACTTAGGGGACCCTTAGACCATAGCAGATAGGATCTTATATGTTAGTTATGAAAGTTTGGAAAATGCTCAGGAGACTCAAAAGAACTCTTAAACACTTTTAAGTAGCAGTTGTCTCTGATAAGGTTTATTTTTTCACATAGCTATAAATTAGGGGCAATCAGAGATGGACACTTTTAAAGGAAGTTCAGTGTTGGATATTGTGTATCTTCTTCAGAGAGCCTCATTTATTAAAATGTTGCCATATATATATATAAATACATATATGTATATATATTTGTATATATATTTGCATATATATTTTGGCAAGCTACAAAATAAACTGCCTATGACCACTTGTTATCTGTAAAGCTGTATGTGTTTCAAGCTTGGAGTTTAATCTTTCTATTAAACCACAACAAACAATGAAATTAATAGATGTACTCCAAAAGTGATTTGAATATTTCTATGGTAAGCCTCATGCTACCATTTTTCTTTTTTTTGGTACCGGGGATCAAACTCCAGTCCTTGTGCTTGCACAGCAGGTGGTGAAACCACTGAGCTAAATCCCCAGCCCCATCATGTTACCATTTTTGACAGTCTCTGTTCAGTAAGAGATAAAGAAGGAGGAAAAAGAGTGAGAGAGCTAAACATACATAGACTGGGAATGGAACTTCCACAGCCTGACTTAAAACTGCATCATCCAGCTTTTCCTCATCTATCTGAGAATGTATATAAAAGCCCAAACAATTTTTCCCCTGAAAAATTATTTATCTACAAATTGCCCAATATAATAAACATAATAATAGCAGTGAATACAAGAATAGTTTTGATTTGATATAAAACATTAAACACATTTTGTTAGCCTTGTCCCTAGAGATAAAAAAACAAATATTTTATTTTAAAGAACCCATATGACTAGCTATTGCAATCAATGTGTCCTTCACAGCAGGCTTCCAGAAAGGGACAGTTTGACCCTGGAGTGATCTCAGATGTGAAGGCTAAATAAGAAACAAAAACTGAAGGCAATTTCTCCTGATGTCATTGGGTTTCTTATTTATCATTTCTGGGAATGTAGATGTTGACTTCGGTATGTATTATGTAGGTGGTTGGACTCAAATTCTGGTATCCTCATTGGCATAATACAGACTCTGGGAAAAGACATAATTTGAAAGTGGTGGAGTTTGAATCCTCCACTCACATGTGAATCCTGCTGTTTGATGCAGTCACTGGTTGTACATCAGCAGAGGACTTTCTGTGGATGACAGTCCTAGGTGGCCTAATTCAAAACAAACTTCCTTGGTTCATTTTCAGTGGGATAATGGTGACTCAGTCACCCAGGGTCACTGAACCTCAACAAATCTGATGAAAACTCCCAGCCTTATCCACAGAAAAGCACAAGTATTCATAGACACTCAGAATTGTTGTAGTGCTGTAATTTCAGAGAAGTCCTGTCTTCCTCATAACTAATTCATGGGGCCACTTAGGAGTCCTGGACGCTTTTATCTCTACTAGCATTGTACTCATGGTTCCCAGTGGCAGAGGCTCTACGTGTGTTAGACACTAAAATTTCATTTTCCTCGCAGAGAGGAATAGGCAGAGAAGGCTATCATTAGTCTCACATTTTTTTTCTTATTTTTCCATTAAAGAATGAATTCTTTTGAGTAAAGGATTTCTTAGCACGCCTAGCATTTCAATTCAATTACCATTTTCTGTGGTCCCGTGATGTATCTTTCTTCTATGTGTTTTTATTGGAAGCAGTAGCTTAAGAGTTAAGAACATAGTTCCAGTAGTCAGATTGGATTTATTTTTCGAAACTCTTCATCTCAACAGACCAGTAAAATGCAAAGAGTCATAATGTTTATCTCATAAGAATGTTATGCGTATTAAGCTGTTTGTAAAAATTGAACAAAGTATCTGACGTGTTGAACACTCAGCAAATGTTATTTATTTGTTCATTTGTTTGCAGTGCTGGAGGACAGATACAGAGCCTCACACATGCTAGGAAAGTACTGTACCAGCGAGCCATATCCCATGTCCCAATTACCAATTTTACAAGAGGAAAGTTTATATGGGAAAGATACACTTTTTTTTTTAAAACAAGCACACATTTAAGAGGAAATGGCTGTTAGAAAATTTAACACAAAATATCAAGTATTGACATTTTCATTTGCACTTCAAAATAAAATTTTAATGAATTCTTTCAATAATGTAAATAGACCTCTTTTCTTTGAGGGTTGGTAACTCAGAAAAGTATAATGAAACAGAAGATCAAAAAGTAATGACTTCTTAATTCATTTATATGTGTAAAATGGGCCTAGGAAACAATCCTGTCTTCAATATTTCAGCTCTTCAAGCAAAGTTTTATGGTGCATAGGAGCAAAAACACAAGATTTTCCTTTTGAGAGAGGTTACATTTTGTACTAAGCTTTCACAATTTAAATGTCATGAATGGATAAAATATTCTAGCGAAGTCATGGATGATATAATAGTATTTGAATGCTAGAACTCTGGAGTAGTTGGAGAGTAAAGCTTATATTAGTAATAACTCTACTATTTACTTTCCAAAAACCTGGTAACATACTCTTGTTCTCTGTTCTCAAATTGCGTTTTGATGAAAAATTGTCACATCCTATTTAATAGCTATTATTCCTGTTTCAATATGATTGTAGTGAATATTCAAGCCCATATAACCAGCCTTCTGTTTGTGAGCAGCTTGAAAATGGAAATGACATGGTTAACACAGTCCCAGGATTTTATTTTGCAGTCTAGCTATGATCAAGGGAGTAATACTTAATGTATTTTTCTTGCTTTATTATTATTATTCAGATCCCACAAGGGACATAGTTTCTTTTATAAGATAGTGTATGGCACTGACACTAGAAATCTTACCCATCAAAAGAAAATTATATGGATAACTTTCATAGCCAACATATCTTGGAGCATTTACTTCAGAGCTGTTTAGTTTTGTAATTTTTTTCTTCTGCTTATATAAATCAAAGTGTTTGTTATATCTCCTATTGGAGAGAACAAATCATTCCGTGTGTGTGTGTGTGTGTGTGTGTGTGTGTGTGTGTGTGTGTCTGTCTGTCTGTCTGTCTGTCTTTGGCCAGAAGATAAATTTTTAGTTAACTATTTTATACATAATGATAGAACTGAAAATTTTCTTTATAGACACTACATGGACAATTTCCAGGCAGCCAGTTTTAATGCCTTCCTTGTAGCTATTTAAAATATTACACTGATTTCTTTTCCTATTTTTTCTGTTTTCATCACATCCTTTTTCACAGTTCTAATGATTTTTCATTTGCATATGCCTATATAATTTCTATTTGTGATTCAAAATCTGATTAAAGCTTCATTAGAATCTTGAAGATTTCTCTGATCACCCAAAGGGAATTAACTATGCTTATTTTTTCTACAATATTGTTTGTGGCATATAACATTTATGAATAACTAGGCAAATCAAATTTTTCTGTTATATATGCAAGTAGCAAGGACACAAGGTGGATGTGGCCAATAAGCATTTAAGCTTCTCTAACAGAGAAATTATGTTACACTTTTTATATTGGCCCTGTGGACTAGAGTCCATCATCCAAGTCCCAGAACATAGAAGAACAGTTTATGAATCTTTGGCATCAGACCCTCTTTCTTGATGGAGTTATTTCTAAGGCTCCACACATTCTATTTCAGGTACAAGTAACACAGCAATAAATAGATGTATAGACTTTCATCATGAAGTGCTGTCCCAGCCTAGGGTCAGTCTTGAACCTGTGATGATCCTATGGCCATAGTTAAAACATTTAAGCTGTTTGTAACTCAAAAACCATTTGTATGCTTCTGACCTCCAACAACCTTCTGCCTTTGTTGGATCTCATCAAACTTTTGTTATGTTTTAGATCTAAAATATTTGCCAAGATTTCATGTGTTCAGAAGTGGGACTTTTAAAAGCAATTTAATTATGAGGGACTAAACTCAGCAATAGGTCTATCCATTAAAAAATTCACAGCTGAATTACATATTAAAAAGTGGGGCAAGTTGCAGGAAATAGTGTACATCACTAAAATGTAGTGATGTACACTATTGGAGGCTTTGGAGGCTCTCTTTCTCTATCTCTCTGTCTGCCTCTGTCTCTCTCTGTCTCTCTCTCTCTCTCTCTCTCTCTCTCTCTGTGAGTATTTCCCTGTTCCCCTCTTCTTGGATGCCATGAGATTAGCAGATTTCTTTTGCTGTATCCTTCTGCTATATTTCTGTCTCATAGCCAGCTTAGTATAGACTGAACCCTCTGAAATCATGAGCCAATATAAACTTTTTCCCTGTATATGGTATCAAGTATTTTGTCCCAGGAACAGAACACTGAAAACATACATACAATTATTATTTACAGGTTCCATTTTTAAACAATTTTCTACAATTTTCAAATTTTTCATATGCCACAAAATGTTTTTTTATTCTACCCAGAAGCGTGTATATGACTCTTTCCTGTGCTCTCAAATGGAGAATCCAATATCACCTCCTACTCAGTATGGATTCCAATTTCTTTCAAGCTCCACAACTTTCACCTCATTGTTCCCTCTCTAAGATTGAATCATTTCTATCTACTTGGAATATTTTCCCTGCCTTGCACTTTCAAAGATATCAGTGCTGTGAATGATCAGAGAATTCATGTTACTAAAATTTCAACTACTCTGCACCTGTTCATTTTCTTCACAAACAACTTAAAAGTCCTTGAACATAGGGACCTATGTGTTTTGTTTCTCATGTTTGGAAAAGGGAGAACTTAAAGATGTCACAAGTATAATAATATTAAAAATATGCACCAAGTATTCTCTGACTCAATCATAAAATTTCTCTTCTACTTCATCGATTCATTTATTCCATACCAAACATTGGACCAAAGATTGGGGATCAGCTTTGTGGTGAAGTTGGATATACAGCAAGGGTTAGGATGCAAAGCCCTATGAGGTTGTCTTTATACTTTACCATGCACATTTTCTCTTCTAGGTACAAAAACCCTACAAAGTAGGTATTGTTGTTATATAATTCCATATTCTTATAGATTAAGGAAGGAAGGTTTTCAGAAACGAATGCAGGATAGCCCCAAGTGGAAAAGCAGGTGTTGTATTTTGGCAGGAATCATCTACTCAGAGGAGTCACTGAACAGTATAAGGTTAGTAAGTAGCTTTTTTGTGTGTCAGGTGTTTTGGGTATTTGATACAGAGAGATTCTAGTCATAATCTTAGCCTTCAACGGCACTATAAAAATTTGACATTTACATACCTAAAAACTGTTCCTGAAAGTAAGTGCACATTGAAACAGCTAGAAGTTGTTACTAAACAAAAGCAGTCATCTCATGTAAATAATTTTAATTAAGTGTCATTTGTATGGTGTTTTTCATTACATTACAATCAAGACAAACTATTGTCTGCATTTAGACTCTAATAAAATCTAATTAAAAATCAATTATGAAGTAAGTGGAAAATTTTACAAATAAGTAGAGATTAAATAACACAATTCTACATAATGTCTAAGTTAAAGACAACTCAGGAGAATTTTTTAAAATAATATCTCAATATAAATGAAACAATTTATCAACTGTTTTGTTTATGTAACTTTACAGAAATACGGTAACTTTAACTGAGATAACTTATTATTATTCCTGGAATGAAGTAGGGGACAATATTCATTTCTCTCATTCCTATAGTTTTACTTTTGTCTCCCACTGTAGTCTCCATTTTCTTAATTTTAGCAATGCCCTAAGCTGTACCATGCATCAGATATTGTTGCAACTTCTGAGACTGATCCCAAGAAGAAAATGACAGTATTCTTATTCTCAAAAAATGTATTTATAGAAGAAAAGCAAGTGAGTCTCAGGGAAAATGCATGAATATTGTGCTCATTAAGAAGCTGAGGCTAGATGATGTCCATCTTAATATTTTACCTCCCAAATCTAAGGCTATTATGGTATTTGTAAGTTAAAAATGTGAACCATTATTTGAAAAAAGAAAAGTAAGATATTAAATTTAGCTTACTTACAAATAGGGTAGTTACTACTGAATTATATAAATTTTAAATAATTTGATGCATAGTTGGAAATAAAATTATTAAAAAGCTAAAGTGATGGATTCTTTGTTCTTTGAATTACATATGTGTGTTTACTTTAAAACAACTAATTCATTCATTAAATAAATGATAACTTGAAGGTTGAGAGAGATTTCTAAAATTTACAAAGAAGTATTTATAGGACAATAATAAACAAAAAGGGACAAAATATTGGTAATGTGTGCATGGAATTCACAAAAGATTAGCTAGAAAAAATATATAATGTAGAATAGAAAATCAGAATATCTCCTGGTTCTTGTGAGGTAGAAGATTAGATTGAGAAGCACAAGGGAAATGGAGTGAGTTTAATTTATTCATTATGTAGAGAGACATGGGATCTTTCCAGGAAAAGAACAAATATTTGTCCAGTTTTCTACATGGTTTTCTAACTGCAGTCATGTAGTCAATGGCTATTAAATAATTACTGCAGCCCCAGCTAGGCATTGGCTATTAATGATGTAAAGAAAAGATTATACTCACGGGTGACAGGCATATAGAAAGACAATTATAATAACATACGATAATGTCACACTCAGGCAGCATGAAAACAATGAAGTTTTCCCCTAACCCTAATCCTAACCTTAACTCTAAGAAACAACTTGAAGACATATTAGTGCTCGATGTCAGAGAGTTGAAGGAAAATGTTCCTGACGCATATTAAACGATCAATATTTTTTATATGAACTGTACAAGCAGAAATGAAAATGCAACTTGAACTCAAAGAATTCATTTTCCTCTGAGGGCAGGAATCCAAATATCCTCACAGATCCATAGAAAGACAGGCTAGAATGAAGAAAATTATTTTGTTATTAATTTTAGTCACACAGTATTTTATAACTAAGAAAAACTTATCTCGACCAGGTGTCTTCAAACGTTTACAAACAAATGGGACTCACAGAGGGCGAAGTTCTCCCTACTTCCCACAAGAGGGAATGAGAAGGGAAGGGAGGCAAAGGGGATTGGGAGAAAAGAATTGAAGAGAAAGAAAAAAAATAGAGCTCTTGTAAATGGGCAGGGAGCCAAGAGTTGGAAGGAACAGGGAGGAAGAGGTGGGGGATGGGATTGGAAAAATAGACTTGAGATCCTTATGTGCATGTTCCAACTTCCCATGAGGCATGCAACCATTATGTACTGCAACATGTTCTAATGAAAAAAGGCAAACAAACAAACAAAAAAATTACAGGCCAGTCTTTAGCCACCCACATTCCTAGGTCTTACACTCTACAAATTTGAATTTACTAGATCTAACTTGAGCTGCCTTATCTGATTTTTTTAAAGATCACTGGGCAACACTAGTTTGTTCCAGTACAAGGAGTATTTTATACAAAAATAAACATATTTAAGTCATCACTTTAAGTAAAATTGAGGATATGGATTTAGCTGTGCTACATGTGCTACTGAATTTATTTTAGACCCCTTTTTATTGCCAAGCCCTGGGATTATATATTTATATTTTCTCAGTTACTTATCTATTGATATTTACTAATGAATCAGGTATGTTTAATTAGCATGATTTACATAGAAAATAAATTAAAACTCAGAGAAATTGAATAACTTTTTCAACAATGTACAGTAAATGGAGAAATCAGGATTTGAGAGCAGACTTCCTTAATCCAGTAGTCTTGTAACTAAATGTTTGGCTTTATAATAAGAAATACAAGAAAATACATTGTGTACTAGCATGACAATATGCAGTGTCTCCAGGGGGAGCTTCTCTTTCTTTTCCTTGATCTATTCATTTTCAAATTCATTTTATTAACTTTAAGAGTCTATTTAAATCCAGAGAAAAACATCACAATTCTTTAGAGCAAAGTGACTTTTTCTTTCAAGTTGAAGAGATGATTAAATTTTCATATTCTAAAAATTCATTCCTTTTCTGCCAAGAAGGGAAAGGGAAAGGAGAAAAAAAAAACTCCACATGCTTAAATTAGAATTTAAAGGAACTGCTTAATAGAAAATGACCCACTGACTTAGATTTTCATAAATCACAACTAAACTATATTACCCTATAATAAAAGCTTTTTAAATTTAAAAGTGAGTCATGACAATAGGTTAATAATTTCAGTTGCTTACAGTAACCATCTCCATAGTAATTATTACGCTTTTCTGATAAATAATACTTTAAACTCGCCTATTATCTAATAGCCTGATGCAAAACTTATTTTTTTCCTAGACTATCCAAAAAGAAGAAAGGATTGCTTCAAATAACTGCAAAGATCACCTGCTATTAAATGAAACTGTCCTGTTTGTGTATTAGGGACAAAAGTGGATCATCTCCCCTTACTTTCACAATTATTTTTACTAAAAATGGTATTTTTTGGAGAAAAACTAAAAAACCCCAACTTTTCAGATCTTATTATCTTTATATAGTATTCACTGCATAGATGTACTTATGGATTTCTAGCTGTGCTTTTGAATATATTGTGTATGCTTCTTCAAACTAGTTGGCAAGTATTGAGAATGACTTGACAGCATCCAATTAAGGACTGGGAAGAGAAAATAAAAGAGTTGAGGTTTGGAAACCATGCAAGTAGACATTAGCAAAGCATCCTGTAGAGGCAAAGTGCAGATGACACGCTAGGAGGAGAGTCACGCGCTGTGTTTGAGGGCCCGTGCGTCGATCTCCGGGAACTGCGCAGATTCCTACTATGAAGTCATTACTATTAGAGATTTCTGTTTCAAGTCGTTTTGTTTTGTCAAGTAGAATGTGAGGTTGCGCCTTCACCTTGAGCTGCTTTGTATGTTCAAGTGAAATCTTTCTCAATAACAATGTCCATGGAGTAAAAGGGAAATATGTATGTCTATCTTGTGAGGTACTCCTTTTTTTAAGCACACAGTCATGAGATTTTTCTAAGGGGAAGATAACCACACACACTCTCGCGCGCACACACACACACACACACACACACACGCAAGAACAGCGCAAGAAACACAAACACACAGTCAATTCTCAGCCTTTCGGCTAAGAGCAAGTGGAAAAGCACACACGCACGCGCACACAAAACAATCAAAACAGCAAAAATCCACAGTATTGTACTCCACAAAACACGTGCTTTTGTATCAGTAGCAGAAATTTAGTAGTAAGAAATACAGCTTTACTGGCCACGTGAAGTTTATAGACTGATTTTATTTTAGATTAATGGATAATTTGGTTTTACTCTCTCAGCTGAGGTACTAGAACCAGCTGGTTAATTGTTGTGGCCAGATTTTCTAATAGATGCCGTGTAAGGTTTATTGAGACAAGGATCCCAATATGTAGTTAGCACTGTTTTGAAAGGTAATCTTTAATAAGTAAGAACTACTAGACATACTATTATTCTGTATAATAGAAAAAGTAATTGTAGGTATTAGGCTTATACATGTAAAAATGCTAATAATATACAATGTAAAAATGCTTACAGTAAAAACTCTCTAATGTTTATAGCAGCACAATTAAAAATAGCTAACTTACGGAAGCAGCCTATATGTCCATCAACAGATGGATGAATAAATAAGGAAAATGTAAAGAAAAAAAAAGAAAGAAAATGAATAATACAATATTGTACTATTCAGCCATAAGGAAGCATAAATCCCAGTGATTTGTAGGCAAATGAATGCATTTTGGTGCTGTAATGCTATGTGAAATAAATCAGACACAGAAGATTAAATTTACTATGGCTTGTCTTATATGAGAAACCAAAAATATAAATAATTTAAAGACCAAAATGAAGGAGAGAAGATAGGAAATAGAGAAGTACACTCTGTGTAGGTGGAGGGAGGTCTGGGTTTGGAAGGAAAGGAGAGGGTTGGGAGTGGAAGGGGAAGTAGAAATGGTAGAAAAGATGAAGATGCAATATGTATATGTACAATTTCTTCAAGATTACAATTTTTATGTATCAATGCACATGCAAATACAAAACCTAAAATGTCCTGGAGGCTTTATTTTGTAATAAAGAAAAATTGTCAATATAAAATGTTCATTTTTCTCAAAATTCTATCTTTATGCAACACATATAATTTAATAACAAAAACTTCATAGTTTTGTACCTTTGCTCCTGATAGACTGCACAGTTCTTAAATAATATTGATTTTAATGAAATACAGATAATGGAAGTTTTCCAAAGGACCAAATTAGTATTTTTTAGTGTAATACATTTAGATATTAATAAAGAAAATATAAAAACCACTCTTCGTTCTTCTATGAACAATAAAACAATTGATAACAAAGTAATCAGAGAAAAACAATAGTTAATACATGGTGTTCTATAAACCCAAAAGAATGGTCAAAATATTACTCAGAGTGTGGATCATAGACAAAAATAGTCTGTCTTACAAAAAACAAACAAATTAGACCACAAAACTTTCTTTTAATGAACTAAGAGAAATGAGTAGTATTAACGAAGCACACTGTCATGAATATTGAAATATTTTTTAAACAATGGAATAGAAAATTTGAGGAATTCTTTGAATTTCTGCCTATTTCTTATTTCTCTATTTTCTATTTTGCTCTTTATTTATATAGGTATACATTTTGAGTTTCTCATGTAAACAGACTATGTGATGTTTAAACTCGTGTGTCTGACTTTTTTCACGTAACCTTACGTTCTCAAGTTGCATCCATTCACCCTCCAATACCTGAAGTTTATCCTTCTTTATGCCAGAGCAGTGCTCCACTATGTATAAATACCACATTTTATTTATCCATTCATCTGCTAATGGACATATACACTGTTCCCAAGATACATGGACTGTGGGAAATAAAGAGGTGCCTGTCAAAGAGAGGACGAGAGTATGAGGCGAGCTTCGGACGGGGCGCGGCCGGGCTCCGCCGGGGAAGGAGCTGGCCGTCTAAGCTGCTGCGCCCGCGAGGCCCGGCTCGAAGATGGTGCCGGAGGAGCGCGGGGGTTGGTCCGGGCCGCATCCCCGCCCCCGCGCGGTGGTCCCAGCCGGCCCGGCCTCGCCATGTCTTGGGGCGGCTCCTGCCCACACCTGTTGTGGGACGTGAGGCGATGGTCGCTGGGGCTGGAGGATCCGTCCAGGCTGCGGAGCCGCTACCTGGGTACAGCAAGAAGGTACCATCTACCAGGAACTGACCCTCACTGGCATCAGATCTGGCCGTGCTTGATCTTGTATTTTCCAGCCTCTGGTAGTATCTGAAATACATTTCTGTTATTTGTAAGCTGCTCAGTCTTAGCACATTTTGTTGCGGCAGCCTGAATGGACTGAGACAGAGCCAGTGAACTGAAAGGAAGGCCTCATGGTGAGCCAGGAAAGGCAGCATATGTAGATGACTAGGAAGTTTGGTATTAAAACTGGCTCAAAGAGCTTCTGTGATAAAAACAGCATGTACTGGCAAAAAACAAAAACAAAAACAAAAATAACCCCAAACAAACCAGACCTGAAGATCAATGGAACAGAACAGAAGATGCACAAAGAACCTCAAGCACACTCAGCCACCTTATCTTTGACCAAGGGGCCAAACATGTTCACTGGAAGAAAGACAGCCTCTTTATAAATAGTGCTGGAAAAACTGGCTTTCCACATGTCTAAGACTAAAACTAGACCCATGTCTCTCACCATGCACTAAACTAAAATCAAAGTGGATCAAAGATCTAAATATTAAAGCAGAAACACTAAATCGGCTGGAAGAGAGAATAGGTAGAACACTTGAGGACATAGGAGTAGGCAAAGACTTCATGGATAAAACCTAGACCACATGGGAACTACTACAAAGAATCAATCGCTGGGATCTCATCTTATTAAAAAAATTTTGCACAGCAAAAGAAATCACAGCAGAGTGAAAAGACAACCTACAGAGTAGGAAAACATTTTAGCCAGCTGCTCCTCAGACAAAGGACTGATAGCTAGAACACATAAATAATTGAAAAAAATCAGCCCAAATTTAAAGACCCAATTCAAAAGTGGGCACTGGAGATGAACAGACACTTCTCAGATGAAGAAGTAGAAACAGCAAATAAATACATGAAAAAATGTTCAACATCACTGGTCATTGGAGGGATGCAAATTAAAACAACGCTGAGATTCCACCTCACTCCAGAAAGAATGGCTGTTATCAAGAAATCAACAACAAATGCTGGTAGGGCTGTGAGGAAAAAGAACCCTTCTCCACTGTTGGTGGGAGTGCAGACTGGTGCAACCACTGTGGAAATCAGTGTGGAGATACCTCAAAGAACTAGGATTAGAGAGGTCCCATTTGACCCAGCTGTCTCCTGCTTGGTATCTTCCCAAAAGAGTTAAAAATATCATACCACAGTGATATATGTGCACCCATGTTTATAGGGGCACAGTTTGTACTAGCTAAATCTTGGAAACAATCCAAATGCCCATCAACTGATGAATGAATAAAAAGATGTGTTTTTTAAATACAATGGAGTACTATTCAGCCATAAAGAAGGATAAACGAGATATTTCTAGGTAAATGGATGCACCTTGAGAACGTACTCTTAGCTGAAATAAATCAAACACACATGTAAATATCTCATTGTCTCTCTGGTGTGAGAAACAAAGTGAAAATAAAGACAAAAAAAAATAAATATTGTGAAATATGAAGAAATTGCTCAAAATTATACAGAATGTGAGATACTTTGTCAATACTTAAAATGTTTTATGCAAAAATAGCAAATGAAAATGTATTCTTTTAAGATCATGATACATAGTGTATTTACCATTGTTATTCTCTAACAAAATTTGTTATGAAAAATTATTTTTTCATAGAACAGCTTTTATATTTTCTTCATTATCTACTTGT
>NW_004624766.1:14039031-14049661 GCF_000247695.1 Heterocephalus glaber
GTGGGCATTTATATAGAGAATATATTAAGCATTAAACTTTCATGAGTAAATATATTTCAGAATAGCAAGACATGATTCACAAAGTGGCTTTGGGATTAACATAAGTATTTGAAATCAATGCTGAAAATGTAAAGAATAATGATAGTAATAAATAACATCAATTGCTTGCAATGAGCTCAGTGATCTATCACTTCAAAATAATGCACATTTAATTTTATTTTTGACAAAGTAATCTCGAACCCCTACTGCTTTACGTCTGGGTTTTTCAGCTGTAAGCAGAGGTGTTGGTAGACTTCTTTGATAGCTAATTTCTGTGTATCCAGTTCTGATGTTGTCTTTTCTGACATTTGTATGACTGTAGGCAAATCCTTCTTTCCTTTTATTGAGTTCTTATGATCTCTTTCTAAAATTTAACTTGTCATGTGTCAATCATAGCTCCTTGTGCAAAGCTCTGTGCATTATCTCTACATAGTGCCTTCCAGTGGGTGGTGTGCAGACCACGCGGGGAGCCATGTCAAATCGCCTCCCCTGTGTCTGTCCATGGTTGGTCTTGTGTGTCTCTCCTTTCCTCCTTAGGTGATGCTACTGTGGATCTTTACTGTGTGCATCACAATGCATCATATTTGACATTTTCCCCCAGTTATTTTCAATACTAGAATAATCTGCTCATGGGGGAATTCATCTTTTTGAATAAGCAGTAACTTTGATTCCGACCTATGTATTGTCATGCCGCCATGTAGAAAGCACAGGGCTAAGTGTGTACTAGGAAATTCATGGAGATATAGTCTATCCTAAAGCATTTTGCCTTTTCTGTGTACTATAAATAACTTGTTTGCTGAGATGCAATTTAAATTAGTCTTAGCTGTGGGCTTACTATGTGTCAGGCTATCTGCCATGACAATCTGCCCGACCATATTGTAATAATGTGTGAGGTGATCAATATATATAGTGAATATTTAAATTAAAAAAATTAGAACATTGTTCCCTCTCAAAATACTCCCACTCTCTTCCAACACATTTATCCTATCTTCTTGCCACTTTCTAAAGCAGCTTGGAAAGTCCTCTTTTGTGTCTTTTACAAAGTGTGATAAAAAAATATTTGTTGAAGGCCGTTGCCAAGCGCCATGCAAAAGTAGCCTCATAGAAACGTTATGGTGTGTCCTTATCCACCCTATTCAGTAGATATGGCTCACCCTCAGAGTAAAAATGAAGACTAAATATAAATATTTTGAACTGATTCAGGACACTGTGGCAGTCATGATAGAGCAACCAAAGACTGTCGTCACCAAAGAGGGTTTCCAGAACTGCTTCAGAAAGTGATCAAAACTGTGGGATAAGTATTTTCAAAGTGGAGGGTGGGGCTTTCTGGCAATATGTCTTTTATTAAAATAAATATTTTAAAATTTAAACAATCATCACATTTTTAGTCACATGTCTGATTATGATTGTATGAGATTAGCATCATTTTACAGAAAAAGAAACAGATTTAAGTAACCAATCTATAATGATATTGTTATCAAGTACATTGGTTGATTCTAAGGCTTTGAATTTTTCCACAAAGCAGCTTTCTCAGGATGATGAAAGACTGTCAGTTTCCACAGTTGAGGTACATTAAACAGTTCTGACATAGAATATAATACATAAAAGTAAGAGAACATATTGTATAGCATTACTAACAAAATGGAAATATTATCTCAATTAAATTATTTATCTATATATGTATGTCTGCATGTATGTACATTTACACTATATATATAAGTATATATATATTTTTTTCATATTGACACAATGGAGAAAACAGTTTTAGTTTTAGCTAGATTTTAATCCTACTTCCACCTGTTAATAACAGTGACTTTGGTGCTCAAAAACAATAATAGAACCTAGCTCTGAAATTATCCTGAAAATTGAATTAGATAATGCACACACATTGTTTAGCATAATCTTTGATACCTATTAGGCATGCTCTAAATATTTGTGGGATAAATTAGTGAATAAATTTTTTCTAGATAAAATACTACATTTATATCCTATTTTTATCTTGTGCTTCTATATTTTCAATATGAAATTAGTATATTTTAAAATATGGAATTAGTATATTTACATATCTGCAATTTTATTTTGAAGCTAAAATTTTCTTTTAGTTCTCTGAACCAGGCAAATATTTATAACTAGAAAGGACTAACTCATTTTCCTGAAGACCAGATATAAAGTAGTTAGACTTTCAAAACAACAAATTTCCCAACTTCTGAGTATCTATAGCAAAGATCACAGTGAAGTTTTTCATGTATCCTTAATATTCTGAACATCTTTACTCTGGAGTTAGAATAAGAGTTTCAAGTAACATAGAATAGTATTTGGCAATCCAGTTCAAAGTAGGAAGGTCGTCCCACGTGGATGGGCGTATAAATGATTATACTCAGTACAGACGTGAGTAAGTTTGAGAAAGGACAGTTCATGCAATGTGACAATAATACCTAGGGTATTGGTGAATGCTTGGGGTTCTGGAAAGAATACTGGGTGAAGCCAGAAATATGGAGACCATACAATATCACGATTTAGAGTAAGTGAATGCCATCACAAACCAAAATTTAGTTTCAGACTTGAAGGAAATAGGCCAGCTCTGAGAAGATGTAGAATGATCAGGTGGTATTCACAAGGAAGGAAGATGGATTTCTCTGTCCGAGGTGCTGAACACCCAGGCCACCCTTCCTGACCTCCAGTTTCGGGTGTGTGCTGATCCGACACAGCATCTCCTGTTCGGCAACAGATTTGGTTTCTCTTTGAGCTACATTTAGCATTCTTACTGCTGCCACTCAGGTTAAAGGCTTCCTGCGGTTTTTCTGACTGCTCTCATCACATTTACAGAGCTATGTGCTTTTCAAAGGAAGCTTTTGTCACAGGAGGGAACAATGAGTGTTTTTCTCATCAAATGACATCAGGGCAACCGATACCTTAGGGACAAGTGTAACCTGCGTCTCCAACATATTTTGTTTCTCCACTTTAAAGTACTATCAGGGGAAGCACATTTTAAAAGATTGTCAACTATAGACCAAAGTTCTGGGGTTTCTTAAAAACTATTGGATACATGTTAGTTTCACAGATATTGCAGGGAATTTTCTAGGAATCAAAGGAAAATGAGAATAAAAGTCTCCATATTTTAATTTAAGTGTGTTTAACAAGCATGAGTTGGAAGAATCAGAAGTTAATTCAATTTATATCCTTTCTGAATATTTTTGTCAAAGATGTACCCTTTAATGTATTAGTGATACAAAAACATCCACAGGCTCAAAGAAAATCAGATGGGGTAAAACTGAGGTTTAAAGGAAATTGAGTTGTTTATGCTGAGGAAGAAAATCTGTAAACACGAGTAGTTTTCTAACATGTCAACAGCAGAGTTTCTATTTTTCACACTGTTTCTGAGCATAAAAGACAAGGACAACTTTGATTTGCTACAATTTACTCTTGCCAAAAGGTGTATGTAGGGAACAAATCTGAATGTGTTAGAGAATCTCCCCTGGGTGAATTCCAATTTAGAAAAATTTACATGAAATGCTACACATAATAAACAGGATATTTGCTCTTTGATATTATTTAATACATTTAAATTGTTTACAAATGAAAGAGCTTAAGTGTATGCCCAGTTCTCTGGTTTTACAGGAGCATTATATATTCACTATTTGTTGTTGCAGTCTAGCTAGTAAATAAAGTCATCCTGGAAAAATCTGAACTGAAAATTCTCAGCTATTTTATAGATTTTTCCAGAGTCAGTATTGCTACGTTCAGGTGAAAATACAGTAACCATTCATCTTTATCTTGTACACTTTTGGAAGTAAAAAAAAGAAAGCAGTAAGATTTTCTCAGCATCTGTGAAGCCACTGTCAGACACTATGCTGTGAAAATTATGAAGATTGTACCATGTCATGCAGTCTTCACAGTAGTCTTAAGAAGTAGATTTTATTATGCCTAGCTTACAAATCTTGAAGCTTCCCAGAATGGTTGTAGCACTAGGGTTATGAAGAAGTTCTGCTGATGGGATGATGAGGCAAATGTGGGAAGGCTCTTTTTGTTCTTAAGAATATAGGTTAAGCACAAGGTACCAAGTTCAATTCCTGGTACCAAAACAAAACAAAACAAAAGAATATAGGTTATAATTTGCCACTCTCAGGAATGCTTCTTACCCTGTTTATCTAGCAGCCGCTGTGTGAAAATTGGAAATATTTTTTTCCTTAAATCCTTTTATTGGTACATTTTAGGTATATAGTACGTTTACATTTATCATTGGGTGTTTGTACCTGTACGTGATGCATCTTTGTTCTTATTTTTCCCCATTCCCTGTCCTCCCTTCACCCCCTCCACCCTTCCCTATTTACAAAGACTTTGTTTCCATTTTTTCCTTTTTTCATAATTTTTTCTTTCCCTTCTTTCCTTTCCCCTTCCCCTCCTACTTCCCTTACACCTTTGGACCTTTTCTTCCTATTTCAAATTGTCAATTATTCATTTTCATCATTTTAAATACTAATTGATACTCCTATTTTAACTCTAAAGCAAAGTGTTCAAAATATTAAGAATATATAAGGAACTTTGCTATGATTATTGCTGTAGCTATTTATAAGCTGAGAAGGAAATTGGAGTTTGAAAAGGTAAAATTCCTTAAAGTCTGGCCTTTAGGAAAATGAATTCACTTTTTGGAATGAGACCATAGATCGGTGCCTAAGGGATCAATCTTAGCCAAGCATGGAGCCTGAATCTTGTTTTCTTGTTAAGCCAGTGAAGGGGTAGAGTCTCTGAAATCTGATCATTTGGAGTGGGGCTAAAGTAGATGTTCTGTCGTGATAAATTTCTATTTTATTCCAGGGAATCGCTAACAATATTGTTCGACAGCCGTCATCTATAACAAACAGGTCTCAATAGCTGCTGGTAAAATGCTTACAGTTCTATTCTGAAACACTTATTTCCACTTCTTGCTCCAACCCTAACTCAAAAACCACATGTCCATAGACTATTAATCAACGCAGGGCTAGAGTTTAATAAATGTCCACAGTTTTCCATTAATATTGGTGTGGCCCCTGAAGTGTTCATGCCACACTTAGGGAGATTATTTCTCCTGGTGGTGCTTAGGGTTTTTCTGAGATATCTCATTATTGGATCCATGAATCCAGATAAAGCATCATAACACATATGATGAAGAGATAACAAGTGTTCACATGTAAGTTCTCTTTTGCAGTTTTTGCAACTTGGTAGCTGTGATCTTCCCTGCTTATATTGTCTGATACACACCTATCTAATTCTACATTCCTACCTTCCTGGAAAGGAGCCTCTTAAATATGTATTTTATTGTCTTCAGCTAGGTCTTTTTCTCTGTAAATTTCTTCTTGTTCTATTTATGGTCACCTAGATATTAACAGGAGCTTAGTCTAAAGCGAGTGGCAGCTATGAATTTAATGAAGCTTTTCTGTTCATTTTAAGATTAAATGGTTTATTAAAAACAGAAACATTGAATCACCACCTACCTGTGCATTCTCCTTCTTCTCTTAAGACTGTAAATTTTGTATGAGATATGTGGGAATTTTACTCTTTCTGTGTATATGTGAAACCAAAACTCTTATGCAGAGGGACAAGCATTGATGGAATAAGGGGCTTATTACTTTTAATAGTTACTGTAATTTCATCTTTGTAAAGAGTAATAGTGCCATGAATCAACTTTTGGCTTTAAATAGAAAAATATAACTGAAATGTTAGCAAGATGACAAAAGATTTTCTGGTGTTCATGTTTTTGTAGAAATCTAAATAACTTGAACAATCATTTAAACACGCACACATCCCAAAACACAAAATTCAGGAGAGCTTAGTAACAAGCGAGACATTCATTCTAGGGCGCAGCGGGCTCACAGTGGACTCTGTGGGCACAGAGCCAAGTTGGCTTAGCAGCCGAACATCAGATATTTGGGATCAAATGCAGTGTTGTCACTTTGTGATAAAGAAATGGGTTTTGAGTTGCAGTTTGGGCACTCGCTCTCTAAAAGGTTTGCCATCTCTGTAAGCTCCTGGAAGTGTAGCAGAGAAAGAAGAAAAGATGAAGTTCAGAGGGTAAGAATGGCAGCTTCCTACTACTTATGTGACCTCCCAGAACCCCAGCAGCACAGGGTAGAGTCAGATACTGTCCAGTGGGGGGAGGAGAGAGACTGAGCCCTATCCATTTCACACTGCTGGGAAGGTGTTCTTGGCCCCAGACTCCAGGTTGGCACAGACTGAGGCTCCTGAATATGCCAGTGCCCTGCTGGATCCTGCAGCCCCAGGCTCCAGTCACGCTGAATGGAATTTACTTATGGGCCCATTCCTCCACCAGGCCAAGCCTAGTAACCTGGGCTTCCATTTTCCCTGAACCATATTAGTTTTCATGCACTCTATTCCTGGTCTACACTTCAAACTCTATCAAGAGAATCTTATCTCTCTCACTTGACTCCCACTTGATTATGTTTAAGATGAGGAGAGATATATATATATATATATATATATATATATATATTTTTTTTTTTTAAGAGCAGTTACAGATAAACCATAGGTAACATGACAGGGTGAATGTTGCTTTTCAAGAACTCAGTGGTAGGTTTTATGATTATATTTAATAAGGCATTTTTGTGGTTCTTGAGGAACTTAGAGCCTTATAGAAAAGAAAAGAAGTGAATAATAATTTCAGCAAGTATACATGTAGTTCTATGGTGTTCAGCTAAAAAAAAAGTAAATGTCTAAAGAATAGAAAAGTAAACTAGGCAGGGTGAGGCACACTTGCAATTCCAGCACTCGGGAACTTTCGGCTGAAGGCTTGTGTGCTCAAGGCCACCCCAGACTGCCCAGCAAAACACTGCCTCTGATAATCCCTTCACTCCCACCAATAAAGAATAGGAACAGGAGAATTATAAATTAACTTAGTAAAATCACTCAAGAAATGAAACACCTCATGTCTTAGATGGAAAGTGTGACCATGCATGAACCAACCCCGGGGTCCTGTGCTGCACCTTTGGCCACAAATGCTACAAGCTGTGTCACACCCTGAGCCTACAGCCCTCCAAGACCAGCACAACACTGTGCTTAAGCAAAGGTTCTTGGCCAGATCTCCTGTGCTATCCCTGGGACACTGAGTCTTGCTTCGCTCTGTGCTGCCTGTGTTGACATTATGTCCCCTGGGCACCATGGCTGATGCTAAGCTGGATCACAACTGAGACTCAGCCTCAAGAGCATGAATGATCTCAGGGGTCCACAAGGATGCCAGTGCAGTTGGCAGAATGTGGCTGAATCTCCACTCTGTCCCAGCAGGATGCAGATCTCTGCTAAGTGCCTGAATAGGTCTAAAGGGACTGTCCATGATCACTTGCTTGGGGACAGCTGGGCTGTTCAAAGTTGAGGATGGGCAACAGAGTCAGGTTAATAGCCTTTGAGACTGATGCTAGTTTGGCTGCCACCTGAGATTCACAGCTGCAGGGACCTGCACTGTCATATCTGTTGGATGGGGAGTGCCCTGGGCCCACTCTAAGGCTGTCATGATGCAGGCCCAAACTGAGTTGTCCCAGCATTTCACGGGCCTCTACCTGATCCTGGGTGAGGTCCACAGGCTCTAGGAGCTCTGGTCTGAATGCAGCCAGCCTTATTTCTACCTGGTGCTCGGTCTTCCCCCGGCAGTCCCGGCACTGAGCCCCAAGGTAAAGTCCTACGGTAGCTGTCATTCCCTGCTCCCCAGAAACATTAACCGAAGTGAATTATCTACCCAAAGTGCACAGTGGAATGGGCAAACTAAAGGTACCATGCTCTGCATCTTTTTTAATTTACCCTTTGTTTGCCTCCTCATGGATTTTCCTGCATCTGCTGAGAAGAGACATTATTATTGTTGAGAGTGTAGTAAGCAATGGAAGAAAAAAATAATCAAATGATTTATGGAGTTATTCAGTCCAAATCCATGATGGAAATGAATTTAATGGGTTAAAAGTTTTCCACGGTTCTTCATAAGGGTGTAGATTTTTATTTAGGTAATGATATTAAATGTTCTACTTCAAATCCCACTACAATTTCTAAGCATTCATTAAATAATCTCTAGTACTGAAAATGGTTAAGATTTACTGCTTATCATTGGATGAGGGCAGTAAGCATTGAAATAGAAAATTTCATTATCCAATGGATTCATTCATTTTTTGCTTTATTTTAACTCAGCATAAGTGACAAACTGCTGTGCAATTCAGAATTACACCTCTCTATCAGTATCTGTCCTCATCCCCTGTGAAATTTATAGATGTTGCCCATTCAATGTGCAGTTTTCAAATAAAACCATTTTATAATAGAGTTCTTAGAGATACTTGAATTTCTACGCCCATTTTACATTTATAGAAATGCTTTTATTAAAAGGGCTGGTTACTTTTATATTTTAATAACATGTTAGGATGGAATTGGAAGCTGGGTATTTCAAAGACTTCAAAATTAGTGTAACATTTAAAAATGTTAAGTTACTTTCAAAGAACACTGGAGTAATCAACAATTGACTTCTTAAAAATCAAATACAGTTAATTTTAATTGGCATATTACCTTAGAAATCTAGAATGGGTGGGTATAAGTACAGTTTTTAATGATGAAAAAGCTGAGGTTTAATGTTGCTACAGATATTACCCAAGAAAATCTGGTTACTAGGAGTCGGGACTAGGATTTGATCTCAGGTTTTCTCTCTGAAGAGCTGTGGCATTGACAGTACAACACAGACAGATTCTCTAGAAAAGATAACTGAAGCCAGGTAGGTGAACCAACATTTCTCTGGACTGTAGGGTCACACGTTTTCTACTGTAGCCCCGAGTATTGATACACATATGCCTCTGGGGTCTAGTCTTTCACATTCTATTAAGCTATAATTCTGACAAAACCAATCCCTTAAATACTACCTTAAATTTGACACTGGGGAGAGATGAATGCTTCCCTTTAATTTTTAACTCTGCTGCTTTCCATTTAGTCCTCATTACTAACAGATTTCCAAATTAAATTCTTCACTATGGTTTGCTTATGCACACAGAGTAAGATTCCAGGTCCTCGGGAATGACTCATAGTGCAGAGTATTATCTGTTCTCTGCTGCTCTCCCACTTCATCCTCTATTCTCAGTGCACTAACTTTCTTTTTCTTCCTTGAATACCCCAAGTCCATTCAAAGTAGCCTCTTTACAAGGGAAGTTACTCCTGCCTAGAGCTTTCACTGAAATTTTCAAACTTTTAACCTCTTCTCATTATTTTTTTTTAATTTAATTTTCTTGGTACACTTTAGGTATACAATATAATGACATTCCTCATTGGAAATTTGCACCCTTACATAATCTCTCTTGGTCCTTGTTTATTTTCCCCTTCCCCTGTCCTCCCTTCAACACCTCCAACCTCCCTATTTACAAAGACTTTGTTTGCATTTTCCATTTTCTCATATTAATTCCATTCCCTTCTTTCCTTTCCCATACACCTCCCACTTCCCCTTCCCCTTTGCCCCTTTTCTTCCTATTTCACGTTACCTATTATACCTCTTAGTCCTTATTTATACTTTCAGTTTCTCACACTAAGAAACTATTCAGTATTTACACATGTCTATCCTATTTATTTCACTTAAGAATTTTGCCTCAATGTGCACCCATTTAGCTATAAATGTCTCTAATTTCTCATTTTTGATGGCTGAGTAGTATTCCATTTTATTTAAAAAACCACATTTCCTTTATCCAGTCTCCCATTGATGGGTATTTGGGCTGTTTCCAAGTTTTATCTATTACAAACTGTGCTGCTATGAACATAGGTGCACATATATCGCTGTGATATGATTCTTTTAATTCTTTGGGGAAGATACCCAGCAAGGGAACAGCTGGGTCAAATGGGACTTCCAATCCTAGTTCTTTGAGGTATCTCCATACTGATTTCCACAGTGGTTGCACCAGTCTACAGTCTACACTCCCACCAGCAGTGGAGCAGTGTTCCTCTTTCCCCACAGCCCCAGTAGCATTTGTTATTGGTTGATTTCATGATAGCAGCCTTTTTTTCTGGAGTGAGGTAAAATCTCATTGTTGTTTTCATTTTCATCTCTGCAATGACCAAGTGATGTTGAACATTTTTCCATATGTTTATTTGCTATTTCTACTTCTTTGTGTGAGAAATATCTGTTCATTTCAGATGCCCGTTTTTGGATTGGGTCTTTAAATTTGGGAGGTCTAATTTTTTTAAGTTCTTTATAGATTTGAGATAGTAGACCTCTGTCTAAGGGACAGCTGGTGAGAATTTTTTCCGACATTGTGCGTTGTCTCTTCACACTATTGGTGGTTTCTCTTGCTATGCAGAAGCTTTTTAATAAGAAGAGATCCCACTTGTTGATTGTGCTAGTTCACGGGCAACTGAGGTTTTGTTCATAAAATCTTTTCCTACACCGATGTCTTCAAGAGTTCTACCTAAACCCTCTTCCAGCTGGTTAAGTGTTTCTGGTTTAGTATTTAGATCTTTAACCCATTTTGATTTTAGTTTAGTGCATGGTGAGAGATACAGGTCTAGTTTTAGTGTTTGGCAAGTTGAAGCCCAATTTTTCCAGCACCATTTATTAAAGAGGCTATCTTTCCTCCAGTGAGGGTGTTTGGCT
>NW_004624766.1:14072705-14099667 GCF_000247695.1 Heterocephalus glaber
TAAAATTAATTTAAAAATTTCTCTATTAACCTTTAACCCAAATATTGTAAGTTCTATTATTTAATTTTAACATATAATTCAGAGATTTAAAATATATTTAACATAAATTACTTCATTCACTTAGGTAACATATCTAGGGTTATTATATGCCATGTTTTATGCTGAAGATTCAAAGATGATGTGAGAAACAATACTAAAAATTTAAAAAACATTTAAAAATTTAAAAATTTAAAAAACTGACAGGATTCACATATGAATAAAAAATTAAATTCTTGTACAGTAAATTGATGTTGCATATCACATATATTAGTGTAAAGTTTACCGTGTTACAAAGGACTAATTCATCAGGTCTGGGATTTCTGAATAGTACACATTTCAGAAAGGATCTGCATTTGCTGGACCCCTGGAGAACAATCTCTAGAATTTGGAGGGTTTTACCTATTAAAAGTGTCTTTTGGGCCAGGGATTTAGCTCAGTGGTTCTGCTGCCTGTCTCACAAGCACAAGGTCCCAAGTTCAATCCCCGGTACCAAAAAAAAAAGTGTCTTTGCTCATTTGAGTTCTGAACCTTTAAAAATAGTTTATATCACCAATGTGATTCATTGTTGGAGTCTTGAGACATGAAACATCATCTCTACCACCAGAGGGACTTGAGATTTAGTAACTACAGACAGCCATGCAGACCCAACTGATTCCACCAGAGAAGTCTCTGAGAATTAATAACCAAATTCAGGAGTGTGGTAAGATTCACAATTAACACAAAAAAATCAATAGGCTTTCCATATATCAGTAATGAACTCACTGAGAAATAAATTAGGAAAACAATACCGTTCACAGTAGGATCAAGGAAAATTAAATTCTTAAGAATTAGGCTATCTAAGGAAATGAAAGATGTCTTCAATGTATCAACCTAGTAAAAAAGACAACAAAAAAGTTTCAAACAAGTGGACTTAATGGATAACTACAGAGTTTTCAACTGAATAGCAGGATAAATGTTCTCCTTGGTAGCACACAGAACTTTCTCTATGACAGACCACATACTAGTCAACAAAGCATGCTAAAGTAAATGCAAAACAACCAAAATTATTCCATCCAGGTTATCAGATCCTAGCACAATAAAACCAGAAATCAATGGAGAAGAAACCACAGATATTGTGCAAATACAAATGCATGGAAATTATGTAATACAATCTTGAATAATCAATGGATCACTGAAGAAATCAATGAAGAAATAAGATAGTTCCCAGAATCAGGTGATGACACATGTACAACATACCAGAACATATGAGAAACAATTAAAGCAGTTCTAAGAGGGAAGTTTACAGCCATAAATACTCACATCAGAGAAAACCGAGCCTAAGTAAATAACTTAATGATACACTTCTAGGTCTTAGAAAAACAAGAACAATCCAAAGCTAGTACAAAGAAGGAAATAATAAGGGTCAGAGTAGAAGTTAATGAAATTGAGACTGAAAGAATACAAAGAATCAATGAATAGAAGAGCTGGTTCTTTGAAAGAGTAAAAGAATAAACAAACCCTTAGCAAATCTTATGAAAGAGGACAGAAAAGACACAAATCAATATAATTAGAAATGAAAAAATGTGAAATCAAAAAGCATATCACTGATATCCAAAAGATCATTAGCAACTACTTCTAACAACAACAACATCAAATATTCTTTCATCTTACATAGTGTTCATCTGATCTCATTTATTTAATGAAATATTTATAATCCTATTATATTAATTTCAATTTTAGGCCTATGGGAAAATAATGTGTACTTATTTTGGAAGAAATTTGCATTTCATAAAAACTCATATGGTTGAGTTTAAAATTGACTTTCATTATGAATTCATCTAAATCATTTCTTTTGCAAACAATATGCAAATATGACCCAAGATTTAAGGTATGTTTATATACTACATGTAAATGAAAGGTTTTGGTTTACTTGATAATGTAAATTTGCAAGATGTTGAATTGTTTCCTCATTAAAATGGTATTGCTAATTATGCCCCTAAAGATTTCTTTCTGATGTGTCATTACTAAGTAAAATTTATTCTTTAAATATATTCCATACACTTTTTAATCAGATAGTAAATTAAAGCTGTGATATTACTTTTAAGAAGATGTATTTTTTATTGAAAATGATAACCAAATTCATTCATTTTGACATTTCATTAAGTCTTATTTTGAGATAAAATTAATTTGTGGATTGAGTAGAAATTCCCCAAATGGCAACTGGAGCCCAATACATAATCATGATTTCATTGACTATTTATAAAATATCATCCTAGGGAATGAGAATCTACTTTGATGAAGAGATTTTAACATCTGCAAAAACCAACTATTTCCTCAAGGAAAGCTCAATTCTTAAATTGACAAAAGGTAACAAAAAAGGAAAAATTGTTTTCATGTGATAAGGATCAGGTGAATTTATTTACATAAATGAGTTAATGTTAAATACAGTTGTTTCATCGACTATACACATGCTATGATTTTTGAGCATTTTCCCCAAGGTTTGACGTGGAGAAATTCGGTCTCACTGTAGTGTTTAGAAGTGGTCCCTTTGGCAGGTGATGAGAATCAGATAAGGAGTTAGCGTAGCAGCTCCATGATTGAATACTGATAGATATATACAAAGAGAGACTAGAGGAGACAGACATACACACACACACACACACCACAACACATGCGTGCTTTCTTTATATCTTGTCATGTGATGTCCCGTTCTACCTTGAAACTCTCTGAGCAAGATGACCATCACCAGCTCTGGGGCCTCAAACTTGTTTAGAATCTGCACCAAATTAAGCCTTTTTTCATCATGAAGTTATCCAGTCTCCTATTTCCCTACTGTAGTTCAAGATGACAGAAGACACCACATAGGTTAGTCCACTTTTGAATCAATAGGAAACTTTCCCAAGATGACAACATCATCAGTAAGACAGCTCAGAAGCCCACTCCAATCACGTTCTTCCCACTCCTGAATTCTTTCAACTCTAACAAAGTCCCTGAGTGTAACAATGTCATCCATCCAGAGTTGTGGTTCTAGTGACCTCTCTAGAGACTGCTGAGTCTCACCTAAATGTAGTTTCTGTTTTCTAAACTTTTTTTTGTTTCTTGCCTATGCTTTAATAGTTGTTCTTATTTTTCCACATTAAAATTCAGAATGTCATAGGTTATATGATTTCTAAGCTCTTTTCTGTCCTGGATGCACACTTAATGTCTCCTGGCATTATTTATCATTCTCAGCTCAACAGCATTTGTGAAGCTGATGAGGATAACATTTTCACTTTATGCTCTCTGTGTGCCTGTGTTTTAGTGAGGAAAAATAAATGAGACAATTTTTGTGGCAGTTTTGACTTTTACTATCTGGATCATCTGACTCCAATGGTGTGCTCTCCTCTTATTTCCAGTTTCTGTCTTAATTCCCCACCTGTGTGCAAGTTAACTGCCCTGGGAACCAATGACGGGGCAGCTCCAGGGTGATGAAGATGGTTGCCAGGCAACCTCACCTGTATCGCATGGGTTATTCAGACCTTCAGCTCAGAGTTCTGTTTGCGGAAAATATTATGGAAAAGCTGCATATAATGGTTCTGTGTTTAAGCCTCAATAGCCCAGAGATTTGGAGTAAATATATAAGATATTAATCAGGAGTATCAGAAAAGAAAAAGTGTGCTTTATTTTCAAGTATTAGGTGATTAAATAAAAAACCTGTAGTACCGTGATGATTTTTAAAAATCTCTTTATAACATATCATGAGAAATTTTATGATTTAGAGAAAAATATGCTTAGTTTTTCAGTGTCCTGGGTTTTAAATCCAGGCATGGTTTAGTTAAGTGTCTGTTCAGAATCTCCCAAAGATACACAGAGATGTCTAGTTTGGCTGTGGGCTCGTTTAGGGCTCAGAGCCCTGGATGGCTGTGGTGGGCTGTCAATTTCACTGACTGGTTTCCACGTAGATGACTGATAAAGCACACTTCTAAGTGTTTCTGGGAGGGTTACTAAGGTGTGATGCTGGGTCTAATATTGGCTCCCTCATCGCTTCTTCTCTGACACTATTGCCTGTCTCTTGACCACCATGAATTTAACAACTTCGTTACACTACACCCTTCCACCAGGAAGTTTCTGTCTTGGAGACAGCCAACCATAAGAACATGAGCCAAACGAATTCTCTTTTCTTTTGTTGTGGGTTTTGGGTATTGCGTCTCAGGGATAGGAAGGCTGATGGGTCTCTTTTTATATATCCACCAGTACTCAATCATGAGGCTCCACTCTGAAGCTCTAATTCTAATCCCCTTCCAAAGAATGCATCACTAACTATCAAAGTCAGGCTAAGTCTGTACTCAATACTATTTCTAATTTCTTCTGATTCTCTTCCATGATTTACAGCCATAATTAAATAATTATCTAAATGTACTTTTTTAAAAAGTTATTTTTATTAAATCAAATTATTTTGATATGATCTTTAATTTTGGAGAAATGAGCATGTAGTAGTTTTGAAGAAAGTTATAGGACACTCAAGTATTAGATGATCCAATTTTATGGCTATGTCTAATAGATCAATATTTCTGATCCCATACAAGAAAGAGACAAAGGCTGAAAATTTGTCAATAGTTTTGATTTAGGGTATGAAAGTTTGTTCTTGACTATCAGCCAACTTTCTAATTTAAGCTTGTAAATAAAATCAATATTTTCTCTTGGAGATACAAGGTCAACATCATCTACCATTGTGTATTTTCACCTTTTCTGATGCCAATTTAACACATGAGGAGGAAGTTGGTTTAGAAATGTGAAATAGTTTATTAAGTGTTGTGTGCACTTAAGAGCCGTGAGGCTGTTGGAGCAATTCTGTTTATTAATCCAAGCTTGCTGGATCCTGAGGAGTGGACTGCTAGGTAAACATAACAGGTGTCAAATAAAAGGCCGAAGACCAAGACCAAGACCAGACATGGGGACAACAAGCCTTTATTAGGAGAATAGATCTGCCGGGCTGTCTCTGAACAAAGGAGAGACAAAAGCAATATGGCGAGGGCAGGGAGAGTCTTTTACAGAGACTGGGGTGGGGTTTGTAGGAGCTGAGGCGGGGTTGAGTGAGGTAGTGACTAGGGAATAGAGGAGCCTGTGGCATCACTAGGTGGTAGGAGGTGAGCGAGTATTACGTTACTCTCTAGGCGGGAACAGGGGCATGCTGGGAAGAAGGGTTTGTTCTTTGGTGAGAGCAACCATCTTGGCATGACGTCACACAGGGGAGGGGGCAAGGCACGATAGGAAGAGGGCAGCTACTATACATAATAGCTGCTGAGGTGGTGGGAGACCTATCAACAGGTTTATTAGAAAAGTGACAAACACTACTAAACATTATACCCTAGGGATTTATTTGATGATATTTTGACACAACTTACGAAAATACTGGAGTGCATATTTTGTTCAATTGTCATTTATTTTCATCTAAAAGAAAATTTACTTCCAAATTAATTTTGTGTAGATATTTATAAATTTTATGAAATCTCAGATGATTTTCTTATAGGTAAGGGAGTGTATGGAATTTAGAAGGGAATTCTCAGAGGTAATTCACTTTGAGATATGCTTGAGTATATGTTTTCTATAGCAGACCCATTTATTTAAAAAAATATATCTCCCTAACGAAGGAAGATGGGAAATTTTTGAAAATGTTTACAAAATCAACTTTTCTTTCTAACCTTCTGTCCCATTATGAACCACTGAAGGTCAAACATTCATATGAGGGGCAAAATTTCTCTTGAGCAGACTATGTATTATTACTTGTTCCACTAGCTAAAAAATTCAAAGGCTAGGGATAATTTTAAAATGTAATGTGCTACTAACAGAGTCAAATTTTAGGGTGTATAAGAATTACCCAATGATATTTGATTCTTTTCTAGTTGCATTTCAGTATTTCTGGAAATAGTTTGAAGTTGGATCATGAGAAAAACAATCATTTCTCCATGGAAATGTAATTTAGAAGGTTGTATGTGGATCAAAAATCACTTTGGATGCAGCACTGCCATAGGTTTTAGCTATACTTGGTTAGATAGAGGAGCAAGGTAATTCCTTAGAAGCTGTTATGAAAACACACACACATGCATATGTGTACATGTGAATGATCCTTAATAGTACCATCAATTATAAACCTTAAAGCATGAATACAATTTGGAACTTCTTAAAAGAATACAGTTATGCTGTACTCTAAGGACACCTCTGTTAAAATATGATGTAAGCCATATTTGCCTTTCTAAGAATCTTTAGTATTTATATTTAAAGAATAATAAGGAAAATGTAAAATTAAGCTAATATTGTATCTTCTTCATTTTTCAAGAAATTAAGTGCATTTTAAAAAGAAAATAGAATTTAACATAAAACAGTGTTTGCTGGATTCCACATATTTCATTGTCAACTTTTCAGAAGAGCTTGTGTCCTTGTGCTGTGCTGGAAACAGAGCTACCTGAAAAGGAGCTCTCTGTGTCCACTGCCTGGCTTCCTTGGAGTCCCAGGGAAGGCTCCCTTCTCATTTCCATATCTCTCGCCTTAGCATTTGACTGTAAACGGATGTCTGAGATTCTGGGAAGTTACGTTATGACATTGCATCTGGCATTTGCATTGAGAACCACTCTTCTTTCTTGACCTGTGATGTTTTGGTTTTATTTAGTAAGCTCAGGGTCTCTCTTTTTTTTCTGTATCACATTCATGTCCCTTAAAACTGCAGTTCATTTATCCGCCTAAGATGTTCCTCACCTCACAGTGACAATCGAAGCTCATATAAGCTGCTGCAAGTCCCTATTTTGTTCTCTGCTTCATCTCAAAGTGTTTTTTTCTATTATTTCATCAGCCCATACTTAAACCAGATCATCTTTCACATAAGTGAAAACCCACAAAGTGAAAATTCTTGTAAATATTCTTAAAGGATGCCATGGATGGATAAATGAAAGAAGTTTTATTTATATGCAGACAGCAAAATTTTTTTGAAATAATTTGAATAATTTCATTTATTTCTGTTAAATTTTCAAAGTTCTTTACACGAACATAATATGACCAACAGACCATATTTTGATCTTTAACTCCAAATACTAACAGAAAGAGTCAGAAAACTGAAATTTTTTTATCAAAGTGAAATATTATCAACTCTCACTGCAGACATCAGTTTTGCATTACTTATAATCTAATGTTAAGCAAATAGGAACTAACTGTCAAAGCGACATCCATCTGGCAATAATTTTAATGTTCAACTTTTATTGTTTTCCTTTTCCTTTTTCCATTTGCTCACTTTATTTCTTGCTGTTTATGATTTCCTCTGTAGAATTCCAACTCCTAAGGTTTAGTTCTGGATTCCCTTGAGGTTATTTTTACATTTAGATTTGGTCTGAACATTAATGTACTATACAAGTTAGAAGGCATAGAAAACAGTGGGCTTGTGACTATGAAGCATGTATCATATTTACTTCACATTTGGTCTGATTTTTAAAATGAATTTTAAAAAATTTATTGTATTACTACCTGTGTGCAGTACATGTTTACATTCCTTGTGGCAAATTAGTACATATGCATAACACAACTTAATTATTTTTTCCATCTCCTTTTCCTTTTACTCTTCCTCTAAAGAAATATCTTACTGGTGAAGCTCAAAAAATTCTTATGAGGTAGGTGGTTATTTTAAATGAGGAAATAAGAACTTAGATTCATTACAAAAATTTTCCAATGTCACACAGAATGTTAAACAGTACTCCGGATGCTCAGACTTTGCTTCTGATATCATGGAAATCCACAGTTAAATAAAATGTAAGCAAGCAGTTTGATGGATTCCACAAACTAACAGCTAGTTAACTAATACAGCATTATAAGTTTAAGCCAGGAGAAAGTAGATAGTGGAATTTGCAACTGTCTTTGGCTAACAATGACATTTGGATTCAGTTTAGGCAATACATTTGCAATTTCAAACCATAATCTTTATATCAAAAAAGATTGTACCACAGAAGTCTATTGTACAGGAGTATCTCTTTCAGTGCCATGCAGAGGAAAGGTCTTGCTGTCTCAGACAATGAGACCTTCTCCATGACCAAACCATAGGAGCATATTTTTCTAACAAATTTCTATTATCTCTGCTTAGGTCTTCCCTGACAGTGGTAATAATCAATATACTACACATGGTATCTCATGTGTAAATTATAAGTGTATTACATTGATATGGAAGATGTGGAAATTTAATTAAAAAACAGAAATTTAAATTATTGATAAGAGAAAATTGATATTTCACCAACTTAATGATGATTATCTGACATATCAATCAATATTTGCATTAAAATATTTTTTTAACAGTTGTTAGTTTCAAAATAAATGTTTGATCATGGTCACAAGTATAAATTCTGATTTCTGTCTTGTTTCATTGATAAATAATTCTATGCTAATGTGTTCCTCAGTTACTTTGTTTATTGCTTTTTATCACTATGATGTCTGTTGGGTATGATATATTTTTGTAGTAAAATTGAGGAACTCAGAAGTTATAAATGCATTCTGCAGATATTCTTGTATTGATTGTAAAATGTATTATGGATGGTTCTAAATAACAGTATGAACATTTGTAAGTGTAAAGATATTGAAGAAAAACAAAGCAATGTCTAAAACTACAAAAATAAATAGAAGAGAGTGAAAATATTTAAATTTATGATTCCATTCTTTATACTTTTCTCTACATTTTCAGCCTTTTGATATCTAGAACAAAATTCTTTTTAAAAGGTTTGTAATCATTCAAGGTCAGAATTAATAGAATACAGTTTCTAGAATGGAGGAATTTTTTTGTTTATACTGAAGAAGGAGATCATCTTTAGCAAATAAAATTTCTTCAGCTTTCAAAAGAAAGAAAAAAACCCAAACATTTCTCACGGGATTAGCAACTTGCTATCATGTTTTTGAAATTTCTGTTTAAAAAGATTATAAAAAGGCTACGAATCACAATTCTTTCAAGTGGGCAGAAAGTTGTTCTTGGGGAAACAAAAGTGTAAGCGGGTCACAAAGAAAAGCCACAAAGGGGGCCGGGGATTTACCTCAGTGGTTTCACTGCTTGCTGCAAAAGAGCAAGGACCCAAGTTAGATCACTGGTACCAAAAAAACAAAAAGAAAAGAAAAGAAAAAAAAGAACAAGGAATGGAATGACTACAAATTCTTGACACTGTGGCCTCTTGATCCATCCTAGGCTTTCCTGTGATATCATGTGATACCATCTTCCAGTATTGAGAGCTGTTCAGGAGACACTAAATTGAACTGATTCTTGGAAAATTAAGGATTATCCTACACTTCCCAGGATTTATTCTTAGCCATGTGCAGCAGGTCCAATTACATTTGAATAAATGCAGATACAATAGAAAACAAAAAGACAGTTTCTTTCCCTAAAAGTCTGCATGCGAATTAAACAATTTATTGACATCTGACTATTACATAGGCCTATATTCTTTTAATTATTGTGTGATTGGACCTGCTGCACATAACTAAGAATAAATCCTGGGAAATGTAGCAAAATCCTTAATATTTTCAAGAATCAAGAGGCCACATTAATACAATTCTGTATCTTTCAACGTGTGTGTTAATGTGTCAGATAAGGGGAAAGACACTGAGATACAGGGTTCTGGTCTACCTCTGCCTGCTGGGTTTTTCACCTGTGCAGACCACGCTGAGATCAGGGGGCCATGAGAAAGATGGAAACATCTCACCAATCTACACCCTGAGCAGCTAATGCTCTGTCATCGCTTGTCCCTCTCTGTACTCATCCCGCAAACATATTCATAATTGTTTGCATTGTTAACTTATATTCATGACACTGAACTTTTCCATGAGGGGAGTAGAATTAATCATTGTATCTTTGGTGCTTACCAAAAAATTCCTTACCAGAGAATGTCTTATTAAATATTTCCTTTGCCTAGAGAACTCTTTTTCCTTCCCTGCTTCTTTTTACTTCCCAGTATTATTCAGTTTGCATCTGAAATTTTATTTTATTGTGGACGATAAATTTTTTCTTGTTATTTTTTCACCCTGTAACATATGATCATTGTCTTTGTCTAGCATGAGTCAACTTATCCCATAATTCACAATAGCCTTGTGTAAATTCTCCTTGCTAACAACACTGCTTAAATAAAATAACTAATAGACAGGAAGCTCATACTGAGCAGAGCTGTATCATTCAAATCTCCAATAATTAAATTAATACTTGGATGTAAAAGGCACTAATTACATTCTTATTAAATTAGTGGGTAGATTAGTAGATGAACTTTCTAGAGCATAGGTCTGAAGATGCCAGGATTAATCTGAAATTCATCACTGCTAGTGTAAATTGTCATCCCAGGTGGTACCAGTATGGGAAATCTTAGGGCTCCTGGTCCACAGGCTCAGTTATGCTAACTAGAATTGAGAATTCAAGAAGCCAAGTAATAATCCTTGCTAGCAACAATTTATGTTTTAAGAGACAGGACAATAGGAAGTTAAGCCGAGATGGAGGTGGGGTAATTCCTCCAGGTTACTGAGTCTACCTAGGACCTTAATCTATGAACTTTTCTCAAATCTACAAGAATCAGGACAGTCAGATTCATTCCATGAATCATCTTTTTAGTTGGTCATCAAACAAATGCAGGTCTTTCTGGCCAAATCTCATGTGACGGTCTCTACATTTTAATTATTTTCCTTTCCACATAACAGTTTCACCCACCCCACCCTCTGGAAATCTCCCTGTATTTTAACTTTTTAAGAAAGCCCTTCTGCATTTACACATTTCAATATAACCCAGTTTCTACTTCCTTGCTTGCACTGCAACATCCAGTGTCTCTGGGGACATCACTTTTCAAATGAACCTGTTAAAAGCTGTTTCCTTTCGCACAGCCCACACTTCTAGACACCTGCAACCCCTGTACAATGACCAAGTCCTGTTTGCCAATTTCAGGCTATTACTTTCTGAGTATTTCAAAATGCAGAAACAAAAACAAAACAAACAGAGCCCTGTTATCACTATTTGCCTCTCTTGGTTTTGCCACCCTGATGATACATGTACGATTCAATCTGCATGTAGCTGAAATATACAATATGCAAGATTCAAATAGCCATGGCACTGTTCAAACCATAAAAGAAAAACTTTTTTCCTTGACCTATTAAATTCAGAATCCACATCCCATTGCCTCATCCTGGAACTTTTTGACTACTAGAACTATGTATTGTGACACAATATTAATACGTGTACAGAGGACAACTATATACATGCAATTAGAAAGGGATCAAGAATGAAAATTCAAAATCCACCATCTTTGCCTGTGTCTCTTAAAGCAGGACAGTGAGATTTCTTCATAGTTAAATTAAGTCTTGAAATCTGGCTCTTCATTATCTTCTCTGGACTCCACAGGGACAAACTGTAATGTAACTTCAGTGTTTGTTAAAATCACACAAAGTGAAAAAAAAAAAAAAGTCAGAGGAAGAAGCACACCAGGTGAAAGTATCCAGTATTCAGGAAGCAAGAGCATCAAGCTTATCAGTGTCCCACAGAGCTGTGGGCAAGCATTACTTTGCTGTAAGTGTCTCAAGGTGCCAGTCAGTAAGGTGACATCATAGGAAATTTGTTTCAAAAAAGGTCAAGTCTGCAGACGTAGCAAGACAAAATCCTATAATTTACAAACAGTAGTTCATATGGATTAACAAGTTACCAGAAAATACCTCCAAAACAAGAAGGAAAAAACACAAAGAGCAACACTGAGAACAATAAAAATCTTTAATGACAAATTTGGATAAGGTAGGCAAAGGCTATAAAAATGTGGCTCTAATTTTCTACTTCAATTCTTGGATAGCCTCTACTAGAACTATTAGTCCTAAACTGGTTCAAGGACATATCTCCACCAACACGCCCCATTCACCATCTATGGGCTTATTGGCAAATAGTGAACTCATTTTTATGTTTTAGTATTTGTTTAAAAATTTATGGGTTGGGAAACCATTAGTAGTAAAAAAAAAATCACTAACAGACACTTACTGAGAAATAGAAGAGTCTGTATTGTTAAATTTTTATTGAGAATCAAATTTATGTCTAATAATACCAACCTGGTTAATGAAAAGAGGAAAGACGACTGAGAGGGACTACTATGGCATTCCTTCTCAACTGCCATATCGTTTCTTCCTAATACATTTAGATGCAAAACTTTTGGCTCTTCTTGAGATAATGGTAGCTTTTATATAACTAGTTTGATAGTCAGAAAAATGGCCCTTGAAGATATTCATTTCCTAATCCCTGAAACACATGGCTGAGAACTTGCAGATTTCATCAAGCTAAAGATCTGATATGAGGAGGTTATGGATCTTCTGAGTGGATGCAATATAATTACATGCTGAAAAGAGCAAAAGAATGAATTCTATCCTAGAATCTCCTAAAGCAAAACAATCCTATCGGCACACTGATCTTAGTATAGTAAAATCCAGCTAGGTCTGTGACTATAGAGCTATATATAGGATTATAAATTTGTATTGTTTTACCCCTGTAAGACGGTGGTGGTTTCCTACAGCTATCTGAGGAAATTATAAAATTTTAAATATCTAAATTTATGCACTGGAGAAGTGTATAACTGCAATTATTGATAAGTGTAAGCCTTAAAATGAGGTATTTAATGTTGTTACTCACCATATATTTAGAACTTTACCCTACAGAATACAAGCAAGATTGCTCCATGTCTGCGAGCCTTTTGCATCCCATTGTCCTCAGGGCAATCAAATATAGAAACATTGGAAAGATAAATTCGTGTCATCTTTTGGAAAGAAGCTTTGGTAGACATCATTCTTTGCTACATTCTTTCCCCTTGGCCTGGTGGTTGTGCAAGTACAGATTCACATGTGCTTCCACCCACCCACATTCTGCCAACACTTCACGACTGGTGGAGCCTGACCGCAAAGTCAGAATTCTCATAGGCTTTTCAAAGTGGCAGAGTGATAACTTCCATGAATCCACACACCATGAGCACAGTGTTTATGCTGGAAAAATTGCTAGAAGTTTCTGAATTCTGAATAATGTCAAAAATCTAAAGGTCAATTATTTAAAAATTACGGAATCCCGATGTGAAAAGCTTCATGATGGTTTTCATCAGTCTCCAGCTTTCCTCTGTTTTGAGCTCTTCTTTAAACTCGAAATCTAGTAGCCTCACAACCACAATACTGTAATTAAGAAAATTAATAGCTTTGAGCCCTCAAGAGCTGAGAAAACTGGATTTGGAGCACCTCAAATCTCCTCGGCAAACGGTTTCATTATTTGGCTTCTCTTTCAGTTCCCCTAAAAATTATTCTTCACAAAACATTATTATTATTTGACCTGACTTGAAACTCCCTCTTAAGGAACAGAAATATCCTAGGGATTTAATAAATGCATTTGTTTAGTAGCGTAGATAGTAATGGATAAATTGCTAGTTGGAAGAAATATAACCTCAGAGAAAAATTTGCATGGAATATCTGGGGTACAAGACAACTCTTCCTGGTTGATCTTTGGCTTTCTCCTCCTTGGCATTACCAAGGACAGATCCCTGATGTTCATCTCATGGCTAATTCTGTTCTGCAGACCACAGGGATACTGAGCACCTCAGCAAATAGGGAGCCACCACACATGACAAAGAGTTGAGAAAACTGGACGAATTAGTCTTCAAGCGGCAACAAGGAGACAGATGTTCCACAATGGAAGACAATCGTGTAGAGGCCGAATTAGAATTTGTCACGACTATTAAAGATTAAATTGAAATACAAAATTCAGTTTGAGTAATCTTTAAGATACATTCTAATTCTTCTCAATTTAAAATTCAACCTAGTCAAATGCTTTTAAAATGTTGTCTTGAATATCTAATACACCATTTAGACAGTCCCCATATTGAGTCTATTTCTCTACCTATGTATCTGCCTATCAACCTATCCATCTATCATCTCTGCACCATCTATTTATAAAAGGAAGCAACTTCTCTTCACCTTCCCAGAACGTTATATCTCCACATGCGAATTATTATTTAAAGGTTGTCAAAGTTTTCTTTTTCCTGTCCCTCTTGCTTTTTCAGTGATCTATTCTTGAGTTTGATTTTTCACATCTAACATTCAAAGCCACATTTTTGATCACATGTTCCAAAATGAGTCCATTTCAAAATGACCTTAGTGGTGATTTCTACAGGATAGTGAAATGTTTGTTGAATAAGATGTGTTTCCTTCTGGTGTCTGGTGTACCTGAAATGTCTTCTGTAGTGTTTAAAGTTTTCTCTTTGAGAATGAAGTGCTGTGTGCATTCCTTAGGAAAAGAGCCCTCATGAACACAATTAAAGAACACAGTGTAGCTACTGATCCTTTTTTGGGGGGGGGTGTGTGCTGGAGATAGAACTTGGGACCCTGCACTTGTGAGGCAGGTAGTGGAACCACTGAGCTAAATCCCCGGCCCAATATTGATCCTATTTTTTAAAATCCATTCCTTAGTTTTGGTATGACATCTGAAATAACCATATTTATTTTTGTAATAATTGAGCTGAATTTCAAGATTTCAGACTGGTGTTAATATAATTATCTTAATAAAGTAAAACAACTTATTCTTTAAAATAAGTCTTTAGAAAATCATACTTCAGAGTTATGTTAATTACATCTCTTTTCAATTGAGTACCGACAAAAAGTCAAGTGCCTCTTGAAGTCTTCAACTCAAATTATATTGCTTTGATGGTAAATGCAGAGATTTACAAAGATTAATAGCCATCTGGAGACTTCTCAAAGACACACATGATCCAGCAATTTCTATGCTTTCTCAATATAATCTATTAGAGATTGAAAATGTATCAGCTTCTTTATGATTGAGTTTTTACAACCTCACATTAAAAGCAGAAGAGTTCAATAAAATATATTTTAGTTACATCAAATGAAATAGCAACTTGTTTTTATTTTTATTTTTTTGGTACCAGGGATCGAACTTGGGACCTTGTGCTTTCAAGGCAGACAGCAGAAACACTGAGCTACATCCTCGGCTCCAACAACATAATTTTAACATTGTAAATATCTAAACAGAGTATCTGTTTTTATCTCTGAGTTTATATCTGCATAGCATATTACAGGGCTGTTCCAGAAATATGTCTGGGGCATTAATGTTGAGAATATTTAATATGTAATCAATGTTCATTGAAATATCTCATCTTTAAAGTACTTTTTAAATTTCAGGAGAAAAATTTGTTCAAAAACAACAACAAGCAAAAGAGCATTTCTGTTTTATAACAAACACAACCAGGGTTTCTGTGATACAACCATAAATAAAATTAAAATTTGCAAATATCCAGGTTTTAAAGGCTTGATTTCTAATTTGGTGCTTTTGGGAGGTGGTAAAACATTTAAGGGGCGGAGCCCAGGATGTGGCTTCAGGTGACTGTGAGATTCTGGTCCCTTGATCTTCCTCTTTCTAGCCTCCATGAGGTGAGAAGCTGGTTTCCCTTAGTGCTTCCCACCATGATATGCTGACTTGTTACAGCCCCAAAACAACAGAGCCGATTGACCATGGACTGGACCCTCCAAAACCATGAGCCAAAGTAAGCCTTTTCTCTGTTACAACTGATTATCTCCGGTCTTTTTTTTCCTCACAGTAATAGAGCTGATTAGCCCAGCTACGTATGCATTAAAGTTGTTTATGTTAGAAAGATCAGCCACCCAGGATTCTCTAACACAGACATTTTTCAAGTTTTTAAAGAAAGCTTCTTGGTTAGTATCTGGCAGATACATTTCTCAATTCAATTCAGTTCGTAATTTGTTTTCAAAATGCCCCAGATCATGGCATTTGTTAAATTTCTATTGTAATGAATATTCATTTCATGAAGGCAAATAAGAAGATAAATTTTTGGCTTGCTAATAATTTCACTTTTCCTTACAAATTTATGATAAATATTTATCCTTCATTATAATTACGACTCTTTATTTCAAGAAATGATTTCAGATATAAATGTTAAGTTTGTTCCTTTCTTTATGCCACAGATATTTAGAAAGATATTTGCAGCTATATTAGAAAATCTCTACGGAATGATATATTTGTACTATACTGCAATACTTTCAAGAGTGCTACACTAATGTTTACTTCCCTAAATATCAAAAATAGGAATAGTACACTTGGCTAATTATTTTTGGAAAAATTTATGTCACTGTCAGAACAGTTATGGTTTCACTGAAAACAGAGTTTCTTACTATTTCAATACAGTAACCGTGAAATAAAGTAAAGGGGAACTTGAAAGATTCACCAGCTGTGAGCATACTCAAAAGCTTTCCATCCACTTCCTCTAAAACGCAATGTTAACACAATATAAGTCTACATTTTTTGTGGTGGCACCCAGGTGTATTTTTCCCCACAAACCTTTTAGTTTCTCTTACTCTTCTTATACCTAGGAGAGTAAAGTGCCATAAGGCTAAAACTCTGTCCAATGCCTAAATTTCCACCATTTTCTTTGAACTCAGAAAAAGGCGTACATTGGCGGTGTTCGATGCTCTGACTTTACACTCTTCACTGTTCAGAATGTGTAGTCATTTTCCACCTGTCTGTCATTGGTGATTGTGTCAGAAAGTCCAGAGGGAGGGAAACTTGGAGACCCCATGCTTATGGACTGATTTCAGCAGAACCTCAGATAAAATTTGTCTTAATTTCCCCTTTCACTTTTCACTCTTTTACAAGAGACTTCCTAGTGCCTTTTCTTGGAATAGACTCATAGTGGCTTGTTTTAGCCCACAAAAAATGATGTTTAGGTTGTCGTCAAAATTTAGTTGACTACCTGCCAGATATGTGACCTTTAAAAAGTTGATTAATGTTTCTAAATCTCATTGATATGAGAATAGCAGTGGTAACTGGAATCCATGAGAAAATTCTTAAATCATTGATAAACGAAAAGTACTTTGAATAGGCAGTAGAACAGAATACTGGATCCAAATATTGGTGAACTTCCAACTACATCACACAGATACTGTCACAGTTATTACCTTTAACATGACCTTGAAATTAGGGCTTCTCTTGCCCTTTTCTAAAACCTGTCATTAATCACTGATTTGATGTGTGGTATATATTAATCATGTCTAAATATTCTATTTACCACTGCTTAGCCTCATACTTAGTGTTCAGGGAAAATGTTTGAAATCGTCTCTTTGTACAGATATTTACCCCACTGTCTAACAAAAACAACCTCTGTGTCTCCACACATCCATGGCACTTTATATAAATCATTTTTTTTTTTTTTTTGGTACCAGGGATCGAACTCGGGTCCTTGCACTGGTGAGGCAGGCGGCGGAACCACTGAACTAAATCCCCGGCCCACAAATCATTTTTTAATACTTGCTTTATCCATATATATTTATTTTTTTCCTTCTTTGACCAAATTAGAATGTGTTATCAAACCATTTCTAGTCATCTGGTCAAAATGACCTGCTTTATGTTGCTTCAAATGCATTCTGATTTTGTTTGAATATCTACTTTTTAAGCATAAATATTTTTGTTGGTGTGTAATTTACCCACAAAGAAATATTCACATTTTAAGTGCACAGTTCAATGAGTTTTGAAAACTACATACATCTATGCAACCCTCATTCCTGTTCTTACAGAACTTCTCCCTCACTACGAAACATTGTCTTGAGCCCTTTAATACCAAATCTTCTCCGTTCCTCTCAGGCAAGACCTATTATAATGTCTATTTGTAAGTTAGTTAGAGTTGGTTGTTCTAGAACTTATTAAGTCAAGAGGTAAAAACTCATTTATGCATACATTTTATGAATTTAAGGACTTTAGAAAAAGTCATGGTAAACAGAAATCTGTGGTGAGAGAGATGAATTACCATATATACGCATATGTAAATTTAAGTCTATACATGAAAAATATGGCTAAGATTGAATAATGTCTGAAGCAGAATAGGCATTCCATTGATTTTTATTTGAGTTGTGTACCAGCTGTAAGGTTTTAGAGATCAGAATGACTTCAGCTAAAGTTGGAAATTTAATCAGAAGAGAGACACTGAGATTGCATGCAGTTACTCATCTTCCTGAAATGGTGTGTTTTCTGCTTATATTTGAACCTTACCCTGAATTTCAGTTATGCCTCTATATTTTCAGTAAATCTTGAAGAATAACCCTTGCCCATGAGAAGAAACATGCTGGTCATGGAGTAAATTTTATCTAATATTCTATTTGAAGTCTGCCTAGAGCACTACAAGTAAATTTCACATAAAATAACACTCTTACAGTGTTTTGCAGACAGCATAATGAAAATGCCAGATTGCATAACTTACCACATATAATGCATTATATTTTTGCTACTGAATTGCTGATATCACTTAATATATGCAAATAATTCAGACTTCTCCAATGTATATCATCTTGTCAAAATTTAAAAAAAAAGATCCACTCTCTCTTGGCTATATGTTTGATATACCGTTGAAGGACAATTTTCTGTATTTGGAAAAGGTATAATCTAAAATCTTCAACTAGTTGATCTCAGAGTCTCTAAGTCTATGGAGATCACACCAATTCCTATCTTGTGGGGAATATCTAAATGAGATTTTTCATTCAAGATTACATAACATCTATGCGAATGTTGTTTACATCCTACATCCATTTCACTTTTGAAAGTCATATACTTATTTCTTGTTATAGAATTCTCTAGGATTGGCTCAAAAACAGTTACAGAAACAAACCTTTTTCCTCACTGTCTTCTACATTCAATTTTAATGCACTGCCCATCCTAACATGCAGTCCTAGTATAACATCTGGAGTCAATCAACCGAAATATGCTGCTTTTGGGGAGAGTCTTAGAATGTGTTTCAACTCAAAAGCAAACCCATCAGAAATATTATAAGAATATAAACAATAACATCAATAGACTATAAACAGTATTATAAGTTATATTGGAAGTTATACTGCACATACACCCACACTCACTGAAACTCTTACATTAATAAAAATGCATTTAACAGCTGTTGCTGTGACTGTTCCAAGCCTCTAGGAAATCCAAGTTAGTAGAAATGCTTATTTTCCCTGGGCCAAGCACAAGATCTACAATACACAATAAGAAAAATATTTTCTTTGCTTCAGGACAAATATTGAATTTTTGATCTGTATGTGAAAAACCTCTCTGAGTATATTTAGAAACATCTGACTGTTATTGGGTAGCTTGCTTCTAAAAAGTGGCTTGCTAACTAAATGTCACTGGGTTCTGGATTGCTCGCCTCTCCTTCTGGAGTTGGATTCCAGGTTCTTCTCCTCTCAGATAAAGTATTGAATGAAAGGAGCAAAAAGCAGTGGCAAAGTTTATTTGAGAAAGTAAAGGTGAAGAGTGGGAGAGAAACTGCCTCTGCAGAGTGAACATGGGCTGAGTAAATAGAAAAAAAGGGTAAGAGCAAAGGTAAAAGTACATGCTGGGTCTGGGAAACAGAGTGGCTATCATGGAAAGGTATGATAGCAAAGTCTTCCTGACTCCAATGTGTCCTTTTACTCTCTATGTATCTCCAGGAAATCTGGGAGAACTTCTACATCCGGGTCCTAAGAGGCGGTGCTAAGATCCCATGCCTCAGGCTGTGGTCTGGTCTAAGCATCTTATTGAAACCTGCTTAATTTCTCTGGAGAAGTCTATGTGCAGGACTTTGGGAACTGTTCTGCTCAAGTGTCTGGGATCTTGTAATTAACAGGTCACGCCTACCATGGCAGCTAGCTTTGTCTCACCCTAATGTACTATTTCATGACTGTGTGCCTTCTCTCTGTAGGGCCTCATTCAGACCTTCACTCTTAAGCAGTGAGTATGACTATGTGCTTTCCTAGCCTACACCAGCTCACTAGAAAAGATCCTTTGGGGGCCACATCTGATAACTAACAAAGTAAGTGACAGCAGAAAACTTGTGACCACTTAGAAAACTTCACAATTGCAGCTTATTTCAGAAATTCAAATATTCCCCAAACTTACCTTTACGCATGTGACTTATTATTTAAAATAATTATTCTCTAGAAAAAGTGCAAGCAAGTGACATCTGTAAATGTAGAGCAGCTCTTAAAGTTATTGGAAGATAAAACTTGGAAGTAGTTAGGAAATAATAGCCTATTCTTAGTCTCATCCATAACTTTTCAAATATCAAGTCTAGAAGACCTCAAAGAAGGTTCCCTTGAAATCTCAGGGTTCATAGAATTTCCTTGAAAATAACAGTGATGAGTTCCATCATGCCAATGAAGAGAGTTTCAATTTAACTCAGAATTTCTTTAAAATCTGATAGTGAGAACAATAGACATTTATATTTATAAAGGGTGTGCAATGGCAAGATAGAAAAAATTCATTTCATTCAAGTAGAAAACCTGATTTAGTTCAGACTTTGTACAAGTTAGTCACTCTGTATGCTTCTTCTAATTCTCTATTGTTGTTGAAACCAATTGCTACAAATTGAGAGGAACAAATAATACAAGTTTCTAACTTTGCAATTCTGGAGGTTCTGACATGAGATGCATAGAGCTAAAACTAAGGCGTGAACAAGAATACATTTTTTCCTTGGGACTCTGTTATGCCTTGAATGTTTGTGTTTCCTCCAAGATTTGTTTGACATTTACTCCCCAGGGCAACAGTACTAAAAGATGGTACCTTTAGGCGGTAATGAGACCCTAAGGCCATTAGGCTTTGCCCTCTTGGATGAATTACAGAAGAGCTTCAGAGGGAGAGTTCCATTTCCATCCATTCTGCCCTCACAGTAGCTAGAGTTTGCTCACGTTGGACAGTGCACTGCATCTTGAACTTCCCAGGCTCCACACTGTAAGGAACATTTCTGTACTCTTTACAAATCACCCAATCTCCTATGTTTGGTTATTGGGCCACAAATGAAACTAAGGCAAGGCAGAAAGAGTCTTGGGCATGGCAGCTTCTACCGGATGTCAACTTTCAATATCTAATTCTTCCATCCCATTATTTGAGCTTGTAGCATAGCATCCATCCATTGGTGTATTGTTTTCTTTCATCCCCTCCTTCTGCCTACTTCTTCCACTCTTCAGGATTATTTTAATTAGAGTTGGCATGCTTAAATAATCTAGCCACAAACTGTGTTGTCTTTCAGGGTCAGGAAATAAGCTCTTTTTCCATCTTCTGGGATTGTGACTTTACTTATTAAGCCTACCTTTTTTTTTTTTTTCTTTTGAATAGTAGCAGCTCCTTGGTGAGTAGTTTACTTTTTGGGAATTTGATGAAATCTTAGGACCTTGTTATAGTTTAGTTCTAAAATGCTTCCCAAATTTTAGGTGTTTCAAAGTGATCGGATCATGGGGACGCTGTACTCAGCAGTGGATTTGCTTTTGTAGCTGAGTGTGCTGCTAGGAGCTGGAAACTGGCTAGAGGAGGTCACTGGGAATGACCCTGGGAGGGTACATCCTGTCCCCAGCTCCTGCTTTTAGACACTTTGCTCTCTTCCTGTCATGGGATAAGCAGCTTTCTTCCACCCTGCATTTCTGTCTTCGAGTCAGCTGCCTTTGAGCTGAATACGCTGGAAAATGAAATCCAAATAAACCTCTCCTCCTTTAAGTAGCATGTATTGGGTATTTTGTTCCAGCCAGTACAGACCATGTGAATAAATTTTCTCTAGAACACCTTCCAGAACCATAGAAAAGGTCTGTACAAATAATAGTCTCCATAAATTTGCTTCATTATTTCAGTAAAAACTACTTCTGCATATAATGCTTCCTCCCAACTACACTAGCTGAAACATATGTGAAACCACTCTTGAGTCACAGCATAAATATCATGAGATCAGAGGCTTCTGCATGTTGCTATATCTCAAAGGCCTATTTTAAGTGTAGTGTAGAATAGGAAATCCAGAGACATAAGCTTGAATGAATGAATGAATAAATGAATAAACTACCTCTACTTGCATTTCAACTCAGCAAATTCCTGATTATCCATTTCAAGTATGTTAATTACTCATCAAAATACAGTTAATATTTTCTAAAAATGTACATATAGCTAAAGGATGTTATATATAATATGTATGGCTAGTGAACATGAGTAGTCCTAATGACATTCTTTTGTATTCTTCATGATTATCACCAGCACAATGAAGAATCTCTAAAGTAAAATTCAAACTCCTAAATAGAACTTCTTGCTAAAAATATAAATCTGGAGTTGAGTAACATTGGAAGAATTCTAATAATAATACTGGAGTGTTATGTTTGTAGGTATGAAGGAAAACTTATTTAAAAGCAGTAAATCATGTTACTTTTCTTTCTCTCTCCATTCTCAGCTACTGGGTTATCTTAGAAATGTTTCAGCTATATTTCTTAAGTCTTCCAACAAATTGTGAAACAAGTAATATTACCATATTTAACAATGAAAAATATCAAGGCCTTGATATCACTTGAATAACAAGTTCATAAATAACTTACTCAAGGTCTTGGCAGCTGAATGATGAAGCTGGGTTTGAACTTCTCTCTCTGCTTGCCAAATCCATGATCATTATGTCTGGTATGTGTGGAACTAGCAGGAAAGATGTCCACAAGTGCTTAATATTTTTTCTTCATATAATAAAAGTCTCCTGCATTTGGGATCCTAAAACATTACCCGCAGTTGTTCTGACTTTTTGCTCATTCTTTTATAGACTGACATCTATTGAATTATGAAAGGCTCAGATAGTGATTTTGAGGAAGTGTATCCTGTAGTTAGTTGGGACCACATTTCTTTAGACATTATGATACTTTCAACTGAGGCTGAGGTAAATGTGACAGTAAATTTTGCAAGAAAATCTGGCAAATCCTAAGAGAAGGGTACAGTTAAACAGAAAGGGGAGAGAAGGACTGTTGCCACTCCAAAGGGAAGTTAGGTGACTCAAAGTAGGTGAGACAAGAGTCTAATGAAAAGAGAGATAGGATGGGTTGGAAGCAGTCATCAGGTTTTAAGCTGATTCAAAAGATAACAAGCACAATGTAAGTGATGTGGGAATCATATAGTGTTAAAATATCAATGATATTATTATTTTAAATGAATAAGAAGAGCAAATGTGTTATGGAAAAGGGCACTTTCCCCCAAAGTGTAAGAAGGATATACATAAAGTATAGGTTGCACATGCAGTAGTCATCAGAGATGGAGTTGCAGGGCACCGCTGCACATCCTGCAACAGAAGCTACCCTCACAGACAAACACCAGAGCCAGGGCTGTCGACCTAAGAGGGGCTAGACTCTCTTCATCACAGTCCTACTTCTTTCCATTGCACTAGTCATATTTCGCTTAAACTTGATCTAATCAAAGACAGAACAAAAGAGTGTGTGTTGCAGAAAACTGATTTTGTGAAATGTGTCTTAGCCAACTGTTATGAGTCTACAGACCAAACTTAGAGGGAAACGGAAGGGTGTATTCTACACATAAACCTTAATCTTTCCACATTGTCTCCAAACTCGACAACTCCAAAGATGAGCTATCAAGCCTCAGTGGGAGAAGTCTCAAAGGGGCCTGTAGTGGTATTATCTTGGCTGATGAGTAATGTATGGCACAGAATCTATACAATGTAATTTCTTGAATATCAGCACTTTATTTTTATTTTGATAATCATGTTTATCTATATTTTACACATGTCAATACAAATCCTTTTAGAAAATCAATGGTACATAAATTATGGATTAATGCAATTAGCAGTGGAAGCAGAAGCTTCATATCATAGTTTTACCACTCAAATTCCTTTGTGACATTCAATTAGTGCTCAGTGTCTCTGGGCTACCTGTTCCAAAACTCGAAACACCTGAAGTAAATGTTCTAAAATTAAGGCCAAATATTGTTAGACCCAGTGAGAAAGAACCAACCAGAGACCGATATTAAATCCACATAGGGGAACGTCCTGCGGTTAGAACATTTGTAAAACAATAGTTGATTAATTGTTGTTCCTAAAGAGACTTTCTAAGGGGAGGAGGTTTCTAAGCTTCCTCCTTCTGAGTTCATCTAAAGGGCAGGCAGGTGGGTCAAGCAGCAGTATGGAGTCTGTCTTGCTAACTAGGGTCCTTCAATATGATGTGCTGCCCAGAAATCTGATAAAACTGGGAGTGCCTGGGATGGCCTAACCATAAGTTTAATTCCTCACTCTGCTTCTATGAAAAAGATTCCTTAGCTAAAAGAACTCTGTTAATCAAGGGAATAAAGAAGACATCGTGCTTATTCCTAAGCAATAGGTTGCAGCTACACCAAAATGCAGAATGTTTTGAACAAGCCAGTAATATCTTCATGTGGAGACAGAGGGCATTTCACCCTCTTGATAATGCAAAGCTTGCTTCCCATAAAATTATTACTCTGTTCCCAAGAGCAAGCCCTTTGTGGCCCTGAATGACTTGTGCTGTCTTTTTAATCTGGGCTGTGAGGGCACATGGCCAATGAAATGCTGTCTGTCTCCTCCATCTAGGGTCAGCAGTCATCTGACTGGCCTATCCCAGTTCCCTAGGGTGGGAATCTCTTCCTCACTAGTAGAGTGAAGAGTTGGTTATGAAAGCAGTGACCCAGCCAACTCTGCCATGTTGTACTCCAGATGTAAAGACATGCAGCCACCTTCTTATAGTCTTCCAGAACCCTGGTAGATCCACTTCTTACTGACCATACTATTACATGCAAGTTCTGTTCTTAGTCCACTTCCCACACCAACTCAAACCAGCACCAAAGTTTTCTCCAAACACATAAGCATCTCTGTTTATATAGAAAACTTGTGATATTTATTGTTCTTTTCCTTGAATTATATAAAGACAAGTTATAATTTCTTATTTGGTCAATGACATTGTAAATTTTCAGTCTCAGGGGAAACTTTATACCTATTTATTGTGAGCTATTTAAATACCAACTTGATTTTTACCTTTGGTAACCCTGAAACCAAATTAGAAAAATGTGTTGCATTTAATCATTAGATTGATATAAACCCAGGGAATCTGAATGAAATGTGTTGCTTTGGTCACATGAAAGTTTCAGCCTATTTTCACAAAATATCTAAAGGCAAATATCACTTCTTTAGCTTAAAATATGATGGTATAAAGGAGTTACTTCTATCCCCTTCATACATGTGTGTCACTTCCGTCACCCCATTCAGTTGATATTCCCACTAACCGCTGTATTAATTAGTACAGGAGTTTATCCTTTCTACTACAACCATCTCCTTTACCCTGTTCTTTTTTTTTTTTTTGCTTTTTACTCTTAGATCCTTCACATTCTAATGTAAATGTGATTTACTCTGTTTTTGACAAAGTATTCTTTTGTCTATACCTCCCTCCAGAAAATAAGATCCAAGAAATGTGACTTATTTATTTTATTCATTGATAGAACAAGTAACTAGACCATGTTTAGAACACATAGAGTCTTTCAGTATTTGTTGAATAACTAAGCAATATTTCCTATTTCCTAAGAGGGTCCAAAAAGCTGAGTGGTTCAAAACGTTAGCAATTACTAATTGTTAGTATCACCCAGTGTTTCATCCTATAAATATATATGCTCTACTCTATGAGCAATAAGTAAAGTCAAATAATCAGTGTTAATTTTCCTCATTTTCTCAGGTTCTAATATCTAACATCTGTCAGTTTTGCCCTTTGAGGGGTCATAGCCATGGCAGTTACTGTATCAGCCTGTTCCAGTTACTATAACAAAATATATTAGATTAAGTAAATTATAAACAACAGAAATTCAGTTGGTTGCAGTTCCAGAGGCTGAAGTCCAGGGTCAAGAGGGCAGTGGTTTTAATGCCTGGTAAGAACCCACTCCCCATGAGTGATGCTTGCTGTGGTCTCATATGGCCTAAAGGGCATGGCAGGGAGCCACACCACTCCCTCTATCCACTTTAACAAAGATACGAGTCCCCTTCAAGGTGTAGAGACTTGATCACTTCCCAAAAAGCCCCACCTCTGAGTACTACCACAATGGGGACTGGGTATCAACATGAATTTAGGAAATGACACCCATTCAAATCACAGCACTAGGTAACACCCTTGATTAATCATCTAAATATCATTACTTACAGATCAATTCCAATGGACTCGTTATATTACATGAAATATCTATAAGATTTCATATTCACATCAATCCTATGAGTTCGGTATAATTATCCCTCCTTCATAGGAAGAGAAATAGATGAGAGAAAATAAAAGAAGAGCTGACGATTAAACACTCAGCCAGTAACCAAACTGAGATTTGCTTGAATTCACAGCAAAATCTACTCCTTAATAATTTCATGTGACCACTTGTTCTGGAATCCCAAGGTAGACATAGAAGTGCAAGCAGAACTATTTTTCATAGAGAGAGCTGTAGGATTTACTTTCCATCCTCTGGCAATTCCACACCCACCGTTCCACTGCAAGAAATATCACCTTCTCCAGAGGGGCTGTCACATCCAGAGCTCTGTTGAAGCCTTTCCTTTCCATCCACTTATTTTTCAGTGGCTGAATTTCCCATAATACAACTTGTTGTCCTTTCTCCACTAGAGAACGTGATGCTACCCAATTTTGCATTTTTGTCCATATCCCTGGACCATAAAATTAGCATCAATGACTCCTTGACCTGTTTACAGATGTTCCTTCCAGAATCCAGAAGCTCAGATCTCACGGATTTGTTATTTTGTTATGATTGAGAAAATGATGAATAAAAGTTTGAGGTGTCCATTTTCTGGCAAGGCAAGCAGTGGCATTGCCATTGAGGTTTTTTTTCAGAATTTTTCCTATAGCCTGTTGAGGTGCCTTGTTGTCTGTTTAGAGTTAGCACGCTTCAGTATGAATGTTGTCGATTTCTTTTCCAAAACAGAGCAAGAAGATGGAATTGATGGAATTGTTCTTTTAAATTTTATTTTATCAGTACAATTTAGGTATACAATATGGTGACATTCATCATTGGAAATTTGCACCTTTACATAATTCACCTTGGTACTTATTCCCCCCCCCACTTCTCTGCCCTCCCTTCAACTCCTCCATTCCTCCCTATTTACACTTTGTTTCCATTTTTTCATTT
>NW_004624766.1:14137312-14170188 GCF_000247695.1 Heterocephalus glaber
TATTTCAAAACAGATTTTTGAAATATGCTTTCTATATCCTTTTAAATTCTGTAAAATCTGTGGTAATGTCTCCTAGATCTTGATAATGTAATTTAAAAAATGTATAATTGATATTGTGTAACAGGAAGAAAAGGTCTAAAGGTGCAGAGGAAGTGGGAAGGGTAGGGGAAAGGAAAAAAGAGAAAAGAAAAAATAAGAGAAAAGGAAAAAATTGGAAATGAAGTCTATGCAAATAGGGAAGGGTGGAGGGGGTGAATGGTGGGCAGGGGAAGGGGCAAAAAAAAAAAAAATCAAGATACTCATGTGATGGTACAAGATCCCAATGATGAATGTAACTGTATTTTATACCAAAAATGTACCAATAAACTTAATGGGATAAAACACCCCCCAAAAAATAATAAATGATGTTTCTAAGCATGCTACATATAAAAATATATATTCTAATGTATTTTGTGGCATCATTAATATTCTAATTTATATTCATTATTACACCAAGCAAAAAAAAATGCATAGTAGGGTGAATTTGAACTTATGTTGCTTTCTGTTTCTTTAATATAGCTGTGCAACAATCCTCTAAATCATACTCCCTTATATTCACACACAAAGGAATATACAAAATAGAGACTAAAAAGGTAACAAAGGGATATATTTCATCATTTACTTCAATTTTCATGTAAAGCATCAGAAATATATATTGAAAGTATATTCCCTTATTAATATATATTTTTAATTGCTTGATGAAATAATATTTAACCACAGTATTTGGAAATGAAACCAACATTTAGCATCTGTATGATATAAATGCACACAAATATAATATTTTCATTTAATAGTTTTCTTTGTAATATAAATATGATTTTAAAAATTTTTATTTATTCACAAATTATTAATAGTTTACTGAAGAGAAATTTGATTCCTTTGTACAGACATATGTGTGTCTATATAGATGTATACACATTTGTTTCACAGTCTACTTACTATACTTATTTTATTTCATAACCCTTAATAGTTTCTGATTTTTATCCTCTGTCAATTGACTTGTTACAATATAATCCAAAAAGACAAACTGTGGGCTGCTTTAATACATGAACTTAGTTTTTTAAAACTTTATGCCACGTATATATAAGAATATGATATTTGTACACATGTATTTGTATAGATACTTATTGTACAACTGTGCAAAAATTAGAAGCAGTTCAAAATAATAATTATCAATAAATATTGGCTATAGTCATTGAAACAGCTATTATAGCTATTTATGCCCAAATTTGAGAGAATGTGCCCGAAGGTATATTAATGTGAAGCACCTTGGAATAAAATGTAGGCACTTCACATCACTTTATTTCCTTGCTCAGTGTTTTTGGACATGTGCTTTTGAAGTGTACTGCACCCTGAAAATACCCATCTTATGTTGACAGTTTATGTATGTCCAGTATCCAATACACACTTCACTACTTAATGGGGAATATCTGATTACAAAGGGTTACAACAGTCTGAAAATATTGGTTATTCAACTTCTAAGCTGAAAATTTATTTATTTATTTACTTTCAATAGAAGTGATGCTACTTAGCTTGTAAATAATGCTGCACACCTATATCAAACATCACACTGTACACCATAAATATATACAATATGATTTGCCATTCAATACCAATATTAATAATATTTTTTTCTCAGTTGAAAATTTAACTGTTATGTCTGTCATATATTCAACTTTCTGGCTGAAAGAAAGACACATCCTTTTTATCTCTTGAATGTATGCTCCAAATCTGCACAGATGCTAAATCTTAAAAGTTGTGAGGTAGATCTTGTATCTCAGAGAGTGACTTAAGTGAACAGGAAGTGGGGAGCACAGCACCTCCATGGGCTGTTTCCCAAGACATGTTGCGGTACTCAGCCCATCAGGTAATTTTACGCTCTTGTTCAGAGACACGTTAACACTCCAGACAGCAGTTCCCTTACTGGGTACAGGAAAAAAGGCTCTTGCACTGGGAGATAGGGTGATAAGAACCTCAAACATTTACAGAAAGAAACTGGACTCTCAGAAATTATTAGAGTTGTGTCTGACTTCACCTTGTATTTGGCTTAATAGACCTGGAGTTTATACTATTGAAGAAAACACAATTTAGAATTGATGATATTTATAAAGTGTGTACTAAGGAAAAATGTTGATGGAGCACAAAAATGCAGTTCAATATTCTCCAAAATGCCTACAGCTGAACTTCTGATAAAATCTTTTATAACCCAAGCTGTACTTTACATACAAAAATTCTCTCAGTATGCAGGAAAGTCAATAGACAAATTGCTTTCAAAACAAACAGCAAAATCATTCATGTTAAGAATTAAAATTTGGTCGGCTTTTAACAGTTCATTTAAAGTTGCAAAATGTTATTTTCTAATATAAGTGTAATATCAATGGCAGCTATGCAGTATTTTAATCTTTTCATATATTTGTGCTAGAGTCTAATTATGGAGAAGTAAACATATTTTCAATTCAAATATAAACACAATGAAATTTTAAAATAAAGTATTCTGTTTTTCCTTCTCAAACTTTGAAAACAATATATTAGGAAAGGTGAAGTCACAATAATGCTGAGCTTATCTACCAAACAGATTTTGCTATTAGAAATTCATAGTTAATTTTTATATAAATTATTCCTCTCAAAAATGCTAAATCGTAACCATCAGCAGATTTTCAAGTCTTTTAACTATAGAAATTAGTTTCGTGTGTCAATAAAGAATTTAGTTGTAAGTGAGAGAGGAATTACTCCAAAATCATCCTTTGGACAAAAAGTGTTTTTTCCACGAAAAACTTATTTTTTAAGAATACAAGGAAAGAGAATACCTCCACTTGTGAGAAGAAAAATAAAGCCATTTCTACCACGAAGCACTCAAGAGTCACATCTTACCCTACCCAGAAGCAGTGAGATCTAGAGAGGCTTGTTTTGTGTCTCTCAGGTAATATTGCGACAGAGAAGCATGATTATCTTCATATTTCACCTCATGATACACTTGTGAAACACATATTTTTGGCAGAATTTGTCTTAGAAATAGGGCTATCAAATAAGGAAAATACAGGACCACATTCAGGAAGGTCTTACATTTCAATGACAAAGTGGTTGTGTAAATAACGATTTCAAACCTGGCTAGACTGTGACCCATGTGATGTAGAAGAGTAGCAAAGAGGCTGTGTTCAGTTACGATAGTGCATCGTGGAGGTTAGTGTGGAAATTTTCATGAAAAGGAAATGAGCAATTTAAGGCTTATTATTCTTGGGCTAACCGGTAATAAAAGCTCATAGTGTCGATTCCTTACGATCTGCTAAGTGCGTTAGTTACGTCATTTGGTCCTCACAAGTGTTCCGAGGAGATAATATCCGTGTAGATAACGTCTTCTTTAAGTAATGAGGAACTGGGGCTCAGACTATAGATAGAAAATGATGGCCCTAACTTTACAGCGAGCATCTGGATTCTAAAGCCATGGCTGCTCATGATTTACTCTGTGTCTGCTGTGAAGAAAGGAAGGCACTTCTTCCAAATGTTGTTTGCCACACCCAGATGCATGCAGTAGAGTAATGGACTTAGAGAATGAAAACTAAAGCTTCAGGCCCGCAGCAATGGATCTGCTAGGAAGAGCGAATGGTGTTGGGTTGGATGGAAGGAGTGGAGGGCAGAAAGGCTGGGGCCACACGCTGAGACGGTGGGAAGGGATCGGAGCCTTACATCACTACGTAATCGAAGGCGAAGAGATGGGATGCGAGACTCAAAGAGCCAACGCGAGAGAATGGGGCCTGTGAGAGAGCCAAGCAGATACGCAGAGGATACAGAGGAAGCGTGGAAGAAAGTGGGTAGCGGAGGAGTACACTGCACTGAGCGCGGCAGGATCCTGCTTCTTTCCCAGCCGGCCTCTGCAGCCTTTGGAGGTTTCATCTGCATCACTAAGACCTTCCGCATCCAGAGAGTACTTAAAAAATCATTTCTTAAGTGAAATAAATAAATAGGACACACATGTGAAAATTCTCTGGTGTGAGAAACTAAAAGTGTAAATAAGGTTCAAATGGTATAATTGAGAATGTGAAATAGGAAGAAAAGGTCTAAAGGAGTTGGGGAAGTGGGAGGGGCAGGGGAAAGGAAAGAAGGGGAAAGAAAAAATATGAGAAAAGATAAAAATGGAAACAAAGTCTTTGTAAATAGGGAAGGGTGGAGGGGGTGAAGGGAGGGCAGGGGAATGGGGAAAAAATAAGAACCAAGATGCATCATGTAATGGTGCAAGATCCCACAGATGAATGTAACTGTATTGCATACCTAAAATGTACCAATAAACCTAAAGAAAAAAACCATTATGTATCCTCCCAGAGAAGCATTCTCTTCTCCTTGTGCAAAAGGGGATAATTTGGCTCCATTTTGCACACAAGAAAGGAGTTTTCCTTTTTTTCAACCAATAAAAACACAAATGAAAAAATTGAAAGTCCTGAGTTTGCTCTCTAGACTCTGGGCTAGAAAGTCTGAGTTATTTTGAAAACATACCACATCCATTTTCTGAGACATTCATATTACTGTGCAGACCTAATCTGGCAGATATTCTCACCAGACCCACTGGGTAAGGCAAAAGAATAAGGTCAAGTGACTCATTAGTTTCTGGAATCCTCTTGATGTGCATAAAAGCAGCCAGCAAATGGCTTCCTGACAGGGTGTATGTAAATTGAAGTTCACTGATACTTGATACAGCTGGAGATGTTAAGATCCTAGTTTATTTGCAAACAGTAAGCTTAGAATGAAAAGGGGAACTGAAGAGGCAGGAAAGTTAAGCAGTTGATTTCTGTCTTAGTAAGTTTTTCTGCTGAATTATGATTACTATAAACAAGAAACTCAGAATGAAAGGCAGCATCAAAGATATAGTCACAATTTGTTTGGCCAAAGTCTTTACCATGTAAAAATATTTTTGTTTTATGTATTATCTGGTACTCTACCTGTTCTCTTGTAATGTTATATGTTATCATTTTAATCTAAGTATCTCCTCATGCTCTGCTGATGAATACACTTGACTCCTTTCTGCAGGAGAGAAATTCTTGTTTCCAGGCCGTGGCTCACAGCGTGTCTCTTTCAGGAAAAGTTCCAGGAAGAAAAGAAAGAAGAAAAAGAAGTTATGGTGCAGGGATTTGTTCTTGTAATGAACAACAACTGACATTTAGACTCAAAATTTGCAAATAATTTAATGAGTATAGCCAAGCCTTCTTTAGTATTTATTATTGCCTTAAAAATCAACCAGGCTAAGCTTAATCCATTTTTACAAATACAAAAAGAAATCACCATCAATCTGTCTGGGACAGCATTTCACAGATGTCTGCGGGATACCAGCCTCTCACTCCTCTGTTCCTTATTCTAGGCTTTCCCTTCTACCTGCTGTAAAATTGAACCTCATTTCTGCATCCCCTCCTCTCCCTCTTTATTTTTCCCCTCATATTTTTTTGATATTTATGACACTTAAATAACCATTCAACCCTTAAGGTTGGGTGCAGGTTCAGAGAAACATGTAGTTCGACAATTTCATCTTTGTTAGAACATCACAGGGTACACGCACAAAGATGATGCCACTGCTCCAGTATCATAGGTTTATGTAGTCTAGAGGGACCACGTTGTGCAAGGGCTCCATCGCTGACCAAATGTCAGGATGTGGCTCGTGACTATATTTTGTTTTTAAAAAGGTTCTTATTGCAATTTAGAATTCAAGCACCATGAAGAAAGGTATGCATTTTTGTTTTTAATCATCTAGCATGCAGTAACCACTTAATAAATATCTATTGAAAAAACAAGAGGCTATGAATACTCTGCTTAATAGACAGACCTAGAATTTTGCAAAATATATTAATCCAATTTCCAGAAAAATCATAATGGAGAAATGGTTTCTGCCTTGGAATAGACTCATGAATAGATCTATGTGTATCTTATCTACTAAGTTGAACTAAATATAAAATTGTAAATATTCAGCATTGGTATTCATCACTTTTAAAAGAAAATTTGTTATGTATTTTCTCTGAGTCGATTGCTTTACTACTTTGTCTTCTGAATAGCTATACATACAGTTCCAAAATTCTCCAGTCCCAAAAGCAAATAACTACTGGTTACTTTATTTCTAAAAAATAAAAATAAAAAATGAAAAGCTACCAATTTTCCAGACATTAACCAGTTTTTGCACCTCTGACCCCATATGGAGATTAAAAACTGACAGTACCTAAAAAAGGCATTGGGATCTATAGTGGTGTTGTATCAGCATAAAAAGATGATTATGTAAGAACTACTTTTTCTTCATTGTGTATATTACAAAGGGGAAAATTCTTTATTATCTACTGATATTAAAATATTTGGATCAAATACATTTTTCTCACTAATCATTGTGATTCAAAGTGGGTTTCCACTGAGCTTAGGAAGCTATTCTTCCTTGAACAAGTGCCTGAACCATGTCTCTTTTCAGGAAAAGTTCCGACAAGAAAAGAAAGAGAGGAAAAAGAAGTTACAGAGTTGCATTTGTTCTTGTATGAATAATAAACGACATTTAGACTCAAAATTTGCCCACAACCTAATGAGTATACCCAAGTCTTCTTTATTATTTATATGTTATTCCCTTAAAAATCAAACAGGTTAATCTTAATCCATTTTTACAAGTACAAAGAAAAAACAAACAAACAAACAGAAAACACGTATCCGGTGTGCTCAAAGCAAAGCAAGAGAACTTCCACTCAATCAGGAAGGAGTCGTTTTTGAAATGTGGGAAGCCGGTTTCCTATCAGACACTGGGGAAGGAACAGGATGTTGACATGACAACTTGTGATGTGGCCAACATGAGGAAGTCCTTTCCTATCACGATGTCCCTGGAGGGAGCTAAGGGTCTCACTGCCTCACTTTAGAGAAAAGGTTCTTAAACTATTTGTCCAAGGACAGGTATGTTTTTCCGTGTATGTGCACATGTATGTAGAAATACATGTATATGGACATGTGTATGTGTGTACAGTTTGATTGCTTCCTTGTCACTGCAATAAAATACAGTATACTGAAAACTTAAAGGAGGAGACATCTACTTGGCTTAGAGTTTCCATCCATGTGTAGCTGGCTTCAGGGCAGAAATGGCGTGCTGGAAAGGCATGGGGAAAAGACAGCTCATACCACAGCCTCCAGGAAGCAGAGAAAGGAAGAGGAAGGAGAGGAGTTGCCCCTTCCTGTTGGCCCCTGGTGACCACCTCTTTCTACCAGGCCCCACCTGCTCACAGGAGATTATGTGTGAAGTCCTCAGTGGGCTTTGCTGGGCACAGCGCCTCATGGTACAGTCATTTCCCAAAGCCTGCCCTCTGCACGCATGAAGGTTCTGAGGGGCACTGTAGACCTAAAGTGAAAAACTGTGCATATAAAGTACTATATGTGAAGTTGCAGGCATATAACTTCTCTTGTGGCAAGATCTGTGTCCTTACCTTTAAAGTCTCTAAGACAGTAAGCAGTGGAGTGGTGACGGATCCCTGTGCTAGTGACCAGGGGCCGGGCTGGCTTCTCACCAAAGTGGCGGTGAGCTGAAGGTCTTCCGCTTCCTGGGAGCCCTCGTCATTGTGGTGAAAACAAATCCCTGTTAAATCCCACCCTACTCAAGTCAATGCATTACCCAAGAAGACTCATCCCCCAGTGCTCGCTATGCAATTCCAAATAGGAACTTCGTCATGGGTAACATGAATTACTCATTATTATCTTACCACCTGCAGGGACAATTTATATTAGAATTAAAACACTGGACTTGAGCTCGAGTTTTCATTCTGCCATTTGCATAGTGGCTACTTGTGAAAAAAAATTTCAATTTACTTGGTCTCAATTTTATCCAATAAGGGATAACACCCCATGCTAGTTATGCCTATTATGGACACCGGATGTGCTAATACTAAAAATCCAGTTGAGACTTTAGAGTGTAACTTGATGTTTAAGCATGTGCTTAGCATGTGAAATGAATGAGTGAATAAATAATAAACAAAATTCAGTATAAAATCAATCAGAATTAATATAGCACATGGTAATAGTGACATTCTTACTAGATATGAGATACACTAATTTTCTCTGGGGACCTAGCTGTATTTAGACATATCACCAACATAAATCAATTTTCTGATTTGTAGCAAGTTCATTTGACTGTGATTCCTAAAATGTGTTAAAAGAACTTTAGTCCTTACAAGATATACTAACCATAACAGCTTGGAAATTTAAACATCAATTCTCATCTTAAAGGTATACAATGTGTGTTCATATTCATACACTAAATTTTCTACTTCATGATATAAATAAACCACTTTATGTTTGATTAATCCAACTTTCCTCCATAATGTTTCGACTCTAGGATTCTTTTCTAAAAGTAAGATATGAACACAGCAAGCTTCATCCCATAGGTGTCCTATTCACACTCCAGCACGATTGCGATTTTACTCTAAGCTTCTCCAAGGGCAAGCACCTTACCATTTTCCCTGAGAATCTCCTTTATCTCCCCTACATGTTTCTTCCCTAAAAAGCTTTGCCCACCTCCCTGGCATGAAAGAAGTGCTGGGAATTAGTGCTCTCCACTCACTGAGTCTAATAACAGCTGACTCACAAGTGCATCACAAGTTTTGTCATGAGCTTCACTGCCTTCTAAAGTTTCCCTGAGGAATTAACCTCTGTTGCTCACAGGAGTAGGCAGGCTGATTAAAAGCCCTACCTCTTGGCTGCTTTTCCTCTTAATCTCACATCCCCAGGGCTGCTTTTCTTTCACACCCTACACAAGCTACTTACATTTGATTCCCTGACTCAGGGCTGACTTCCAGGGACGCGAGCAGAGACAGTTTGGAAACTGGGTGCATCTCCACTCTACTTTTCAATGACCCAGATCTCTGATTTATTACTCCTGACAATCTCTGAACACCAATCCCCACCAGTCTCTAGACTCCTGTGGCCAAGTTCTCTCCATTGCGTTACTACCCTCTTCGTATGTTGCAAAGTTTGCTGCTATTCCCAGCCATTTCATTTCTGGATGCTTTAAATTCTGCCACATAAAAATTGTACTGGGTGAAGTTAAACAATAAAAACAGCTTTCTTCAACCTTTTTGCAATTGGGAAGAAAGTCTGACCTCAACTCTGCTGAAACAAAATGTGAATTGCTGGAGTGAGCTGATGAACATGTACTGGGGACTTGAGAGATGTAGCCCACGGTGGGTGGAAAATACATTGAGTTATTACCGACTCTGCCACTGCTTTTCTGTGCTTGGAACATCTGCATTTGTCAGTTGGAGCTCCTGCAAGGTCACTTCCTGCTGTCCCACAAAGAAACCAAACAAGAGCATTTTTTTCTTTTGTTGATTATGTTTTACAGAGATGGGTCCTGGGTAATGGACAAAGACAGTTTGGGTGTAAAGGTGGCAAGGGCCTGGGAGAAAATGTGCTTACAGTTTAGAGAGGCAAAGAAAGGGTTTTCAATCACAGGTTTTCTGTGCTTAAATGCTGTAAGAAAAGCCAAGGGGTTAATAACAGGATAGAGGTTAGTGGACTCCATTCCCAGCCACGGACATTCACAACATGCTTTGTAATTTCCTCTGTGTAGTGGTGAAGTACAATGTAAGGTTTGTCGCATTTGTTCTGCACAATTTTGTGACCCTGCACATTCAACTATCTCTCAGTCTCATTTACAAAGAAGCCTGTAGTAATCACATCCTCTTTAGTGTCATTGTAAAGATTAAAAGAAGCAATGCACTTGTTCTACTGTGATGTGTGCATTTTAGTTTTCCTGTATTATTCCTGGCTCCAAACTTCTTTCCCCAGGCTTAGAAATTAAATTTTTTTCCTCCCAGGTGTGTCATAAAAATTCTCTTCCTCCTGACCTGGAGTCCTCCATGAAGAAATGATTTGCCCTGCTGTCTTACAGGTGTTAGGACAACATTTAGGAAGGGGTCTGCTCTGCACTGAGAGGAAGGAAGCTGAGCAGAGGCCACGGTGAATCTGAACAGACCAGTCTTGCTAGACATCCCCAATCCTTTGCCTCACCTTATGCACCTCTTCACCCAAGGGAGATGCATAATCTGCACAGTAAACCAGAAAATGTAAAATATTTTCCTCAGCTCCTTGAGTCACTCAAGCAAATTAATCAAACCCAAAGAGGGACTTGTAGTAACCTAATTCAGAGCAGGGTGGTCAAAAACACAGGTAAGAAAACCTCAAAACTGGCATGGAAAGAGGATGCCAATCTTGGAGATTGACCCTCACCCTTGGGGTCTGATACCACCTTCAGAATCAAAAGACAACTTCCTGTGTCTGCCTCGGAATTGCTTGCTTCCTTCCTATTGGGAAGACATCCCCATACCTTTGAGGTCACAGGCATGATCTATGATGAAATTCTATATAGACAAAACTGAATCTGGGGCTTTTTTGGGTTTGCCACTACATATGTCTACACAGTATATTTCTTGATATTGTGTATTAGTCAGCCAGAGATGCTGTAAAATAAACCACAGACAAAGTGGTTTGAACAATAGCCAAAGTGGAGAAATTTATTTATTGGAAGTACAAGATCAAGGTGTCAGCAGGGTTGATTTCTGACAAGGTCTCTTCTTCACTTGGAGACAGTCTCTTTCTTACTCTCCTCACAGAGCAGACTTTCCCTGGGTGGGTGGGCCTCTCATCTATTCTAACTCCAGTTCCTTTGGGTCACACACCTGTTTTAGGACTTCATTTAACCTTATTTTCTGGAAAGCTCTACCCCCAAATGTAGTCACATTGAGGCCTCAATGATGGCTGCAAAGTACACATTTTAGAAAAATTCAAATCAGTCCACAATCCAGAGCTTCTGGGTCATAGTAAGAAACAGATCGTTCTTTACTGTTATGAATAAGCAGCCCATAATTGGACGCTGCCCTGGGTTCTGTGTCAACAGAGTTTCCAAAGTGCAGACTACAGGTCTTTGGTGGCAATCTCTGCTCCTTGTGTAAAGACGCAGCTGATCTGTTTATCAGCCATCGCTGACAACACATTTATCTCTAAAGGAAACGTCTAGCCAATGCCTCTTTAATTCGACATAGTTTGCATTGATTCTGTAGTCTAACATTATAATTGGCTTATATCTGATTTTATAATCATGACAGGGAGGCAAGAGGATTTTGTTTCTAAATCTCTTGAGTCAGGTGTCAGCCAGGAATTCAGAAAAACAATTTCTAGGGATGAGTAGTTTTCTAAAGAAAGTCTGTCTAATGGGACGAAAGTAAAACAAACAAACAAACAAACAACCTAGTAAACTGACTTCATCCACTAGGTTGAAACAAATATCCTTGGATCCACCCAGCCTGTTTTCCATAGGTCGTATTTATTGTGGAAGTAAATACACACAGATCCAATCAGTGGCTTTGGGTGAAGTACACTGTATTTGATGAAAGCAATAATCACAAAGTAGCTTTAGTTATAAAAATGCTACCGACAGGGTAGCTCTTTAAGGAAGGTCCAGAGAAAGAATCTCTACCAAAATAAAGTTAAGTAAAAAAATTTCATGGTGAAAATTTATTTGGAAAAAAAGTTCATTTTTTATTTTTCATATCATTTGGAAACATTCAACCTATACCTATCAAGTAATTTACATGATTTTCAAAACTATCTATACACAAAATTGCACTGTCTTTATTTTTTTATTTTTTATTTTTTGGTACCGGGATCAAACTCGGGTCCTTACTCTTAAGGGGCAGGTGGTGGAACCACTGAGCTAAATCCCCAGCCCCTGAACTCTGTTTGAATAATGTGCATTTCCACATAAATATCAAGATTGTCTCAGATGTCTGAGAAGCTAGAAAAACAAGCTGTGCTAATGTTACCAGAGTCAGTGCTGGGTTTAAGGGAAGTTGGACACATGCCTACTCCTCCATCCGTGCTGGTGTAGTGAATTCAGTCATGCCCACCTGACCTTGTCCTGCAATTGAGCCATTCAGCAGTTTTTGATAGCCACAGCATGCTGCAGATGTGATTGGCTTTGTAATCGTTACAAGTTGATAATGTGAAGCAAGCATTGCAGGATAATACAATGTAACATGGTTACTGATGCCTGTCTTATATGTTTTATAGGCAGGATGATAGCTCAAATCTGTTACAACAACATTCTGCAAACACTGATGAGAAATTCTGCGTAAAGGTCTGCTGGGTTCTTCCTTTGAGTTTGCTTGTGTTCGCTGAGAAGGACACAGGAGAGAGAGGTGAACTGGTCACTACTTCCAGACTCCAGCCCTTTGTGTGTAGAACTTCATTTCATTATAATGGAAAGAAGTAAAACTGGGTGGGAAATACAGGCATTAGGAAATAACCACAGATGGAAAAGAAAAAAAAATTCGCAAGTTGTCAATTCTGGAGCATAATTAAGTGCTCCAAGTATGTGGACCCCTGATTACCCACTTCTTTATTTCTTCTGGTGTTGTTTATCCCACCAGCTAAATTTAATTAAGCTCTTCAATTAAAAAATCTTCTTCACTGCTGATTATTAAACAAGATTTTCAGAGTGACTAAATTAATCTCTAAGGAAACACCACATTTGATTAATACTCTTCCTCGGCCATTTCCACACACATACACACATGCATGTGCAAAGACACATACACAATAATTATTATTAAGGTTATTATTTGGTTATAACAATGATTCTCATTCTCAGATATGATTGAGAGACGTTGTACGATAATTTTATTTCAGTCATATTTTATAATGTACGTATTATTATTTCAAATTCAATTTTAAGGATGAGGGAACTAAGACAGTGTGTCTGCTACTCAGCCACAGTCCCCAAAGTAATGAATAGAAGATCTAATACTTTAACCTACTTCTCTCTGATTCTATAATCACTGCAGGGAGGCAAGAGAGTTTAGTTATCAAGTGAAGATCACAAAGATGATAAAGATGTTGATGGTAACAATGTATGCATTGCCTTCAGTGATGGAATACTTTTGCATATGGTGTGTGATGCTTCCATGCTTTGGTAAAAATGTTTGTTTTAGGGATAATGGTATATTTAAAATGGGAAGCCTTGCTAGAAGAATCCTACTCCACTCTGTAGTCTAAGATATCCTTGCTAATTTTTTCAGTGAAATTAAAGCATTCCTGGGTTCAAAGCTAGAACCTATCCACGATTCCGAAAATGCATTGAAGCAGTTTTGTGTTTCAATTGTGATCATTAACAAGAAAAATATCCCTTAAAAAACAAAATACTTACTTTTTAGGAAGTCTATTCTGCCTTCAAATACCTTCTTTATATTTTATTTGAGTAAGTGTCAGGTCATAGACAAAGTTTTATCTCCTCAAACAGTAATGGTATTTTAAAAAAATCTCAAAATTAATCAACAGAGAAAAAAAATTACATAATATAATCTCAAATTTTGTGAAAGCCACCATTAGTGACTTGTCAACAGATGACAAGACAAATTCTTCAATAAAGATCCTTAGCTATTTCTGTTTTTTTTTGCATTTCATAGTATGTATTTTTTATTTATTTTTACAGAGGAATAAAATTGTACTACAAAGTAATAAGAGAATCAAAATAGTTCATGCTCTGTGTATTGTTATCTTCAAAGTAGTTACTCAGAGTACAAGATATAAACCAAAAAGATTCTTACAGAAAGAAACAGATAATAACACAAAACTTTCTTTTCAATGAACTAAGATAAAAGATTTTTTTTAAATTTGGCAACATGCAATTAGTAAATTAGCTCTAAGACGCTAGAAAATCAAATTAAAATAAGCTATGAATAGACAGGAGGTTTTCACTGTATGGAGGTGGCTTAGGAACTGTCTGTCACTAGATGAGAGGGAGATGCAGTTGGGAAACTAATTAACTAACTAACTAACTGTCAGTGTGATTTGAATGAAAAGTACATAACACAAAAGCTGAAACAGAAAACTGTAGTTTCTGAATAGTCTGCTCTTCAAGTTATACCAAATTTTGCTACAAAATAAATCTGACCTATTAAAATTAACCAATAATCTGATTGCAAGCCATGATTATTTTCCTTTCTAATAATAAAGCTTATGGGGTTAATTATTTAAATAAAAATGTTAAAATGAACAAGTAAAATCTGGAAAAACAGACCATCTATTCAAAGTAATTCTGACTATTTCCTAAGAAGTTATTTTTTTGTATAAAAATCTGAGTTTAAACCAAATCTGTCTGAGGACTGAATTCATCCTTTTTGATGGTTAATGTAGAACTGTAAAGCCCTGGACATCAGGTCCCTTATTTATCAGTGTTTTTATTTATATTCACCTTCAGCACGAAGCATGTGATTTAGCAATTATTGGCATGCAGCTACTAAAAAATAAATAAAAAAGAGAAAACATAACAACTATGTAAATGTTAGACACTGTCTCCTGAAGAATTTTAAAAAATGGAGCCAAAAATGAATCTTTTCATGGTATTAATAAGCCTTCTTGTCACTATAAAAATACCTGAGGCATTCAGATTGTAAGGAGGAAAGGTTAATTATGGACTGCAGTTTGGGAGATTCCAAGCCATGACCAGTGGGGTCTGCAGCTCTGGGTCTGTGGAGTGGCAGCTTATTCTGGTGAGAGCAGAGTCCAAACAAACTTCAGACCACGAAGTGAAGGAAAGCGGAAGGAGGGGGGAGGACCTACAGCGCACACCCAAGCCCTCAGCTCCTCCCACAGGTCCGATCTTCCAGAAGTCCTACCACCTCCCACGAGGGGCACAGCCTTTACCGCACACGCCTCTGGGTGGCGCGCAAGATCCAAATTCCAGCATCAGTAATGTTTGAAGTCCAAATGATACTGAACACATACTGGAGTCAGAATAATCATATTTTTGAGGGGTTTCCCAAGCAAACATTTAAGGCAAACTTGAACTATAAGGACATTGTTCATGGCCAAAAACACTTTGTTACAGTTCCTAATCAGTACAATTTGGTTGATTCAGTAGTTATCACAAGACAGAAGTGACATATTCCATATTTGCACAGGTTGGCCACGTTCTAGGAATTCCTCCCCGGACAAAACTTTATGCCAGCTGCCCTCAGTACCATTTTTATTGCCAGGTTTGTTATGCTATGATTGTGTCTACGTATGTCATAACTGACTTTTGTATTGATAAAATTCTTATTCACAGACAATTATTTCACTTTAATTTTCTCACATCACCACTATTCAGTATAAGACATTCCTAACTGACAACTAATTGTAATTAAAATCTAGTATTTCATTGTCAAGGTTGTGATCATTTTTGTATTAAGCGAGGATAATAGGACTGTTTCTATAAGAATACTGTATGCAAATATTTAGGTCCTCAGAATTTCCTTCTTCCATTGAAAAAGATTAGTGTTTTAAAACCATGACTTTGGAATTACAACTGTATTAACTCCATTAAATAATGAATGTTATAAGTACATGTTGATGAAATAGTTGTTAGAATCAGGCAATTTTTATCCATAATAAAGAACGAAAGGATTTAATACCAATTTATGCTCAGTGAGAATCGAAGCTTAAAGCCAGCTCTTACCTTAGGTTAATTACACCTCAGTTATGGCAAGTTAGACCATAACAACTAACAATAGTGAAATGCATCCATATTCATTAATAAGCTTAATTGCTCTGGCTACACATTTGAGAGTTCATTCTGTGTTGGCAGCCTGTTGTGGTTTTCCATGATAATATGAGTTTTTAATTATTTGCCATTTTATTTGCTTAGAAGAGAAAAAGAGTAAGAAAATTTCCAAGAGCATTTTCAAGAAAAAGTAAAAGAATTAGGTTACCACTTTCTATTTTGATTTTTTAGTATTTTGTGATCTGTATTCTAATATCACTTTCACACTTATAGCATTTTACTGTATTCTGAATATTGAAGGGATTTACAACACATTTTGCAATATCCATTAATTTCTTCCTTCATCCACACAGTGATCAGAAGCATTGCAGATGCTCTAGGACCGCACATAGGAAGGCTCATTAAAATCATCAAGATAAAGTAAGGAATTACTCAATAGCTAGTTCACAGTTCCGTGATTCATTATGAAGACACACTGGGAAGGGAATTCAGGGTTAGGGAGTTGGCAGTTGCTCACCAATCAGTCCCGTGCCTTCAGCCTCGCTCCCCAGTTTCAAAACCATTGGCCTTCACAGCAGCCCCTTCTTCAGCTGGAGATCTCCTAGTTCCTTTGATCTTCTCCAGCTCAAAATCTATGTTCTAGAATATACAAAGGTATGCATAGCATCACGTTTAACTTGCAGATATGCAGCTTCATGCAACTGTACTGAAAGAAAATGGATGAGAGAAAAGATATGAATTGATTAATGCTGTTTATGGAAGAGATGCTTGACACAGAAAGTGACCTCAAAAGGATAAGAGACTTGAAAAGCCCAGAATCAAATGTTTACTCTAATTAGTGCAATACCCAGTAAAGTACCAAATATACCATTAAAAATAAAACAATGTCTTTGTGGATAAAATAAAGCAAGATTGATTTTCAGGTAAATGAACATTAATGTTTCAAATAGTTGAGCCTAATAACAAATTTTATCTTTTGCACTGAATCTAAATAAATAACAAGATAATATTAGATCTCAAAGCATCCTTCCCCGAAGGTTTTATTTTCCTTGAATTGTGTGCAAATAATTTTTACATATATACATCATTTTATTTGTAATTTTACTCATGATAATTTTCTATGGTCTATTTTGGTGCAAGAATTCATTAGGAAGTGGTTGAAATGATTGAACGCCTCAGGCAGCTTTGTGATAGAAATCATTTGACATCTATCCACTGCCTACTTTAATCTGACTCTTCCATCTGGATTATTAATAGCTTTCCTCTTACCCAAATGTAAGTGGTACACCTGTATATGCAAAAGGAAAATAATTTAAATCTTGAAGGAAAGTAAGACCTGACTAGATGGATCATTTTACAAAGGGTTAACTTTCAGAGAAGGACATGATTGGTCCGAGATCGCACAGGTGGTTACTGTGTTAGTGCCAGAGCTCCAATCTGCAGCTAGGGTTTCTGACTCCAAACACAAGCAATGAAAGATGATACAAAACAAACTACAAAACCAAAATACTATATGCATTGAGCTTTCCTATGCAATATTAGCTAAACTCTGTTCCACTCTTTAACTGTAAATATAGAGCCTAATTTTAACTTAAAGCTATTCGTAAGAAACACAGCATTAATTGCATCTGGCATTCCACTCCAAGGATATTTAAGTATATCTTATCAGGGAGAATCATAAAATTTTTCTTCTTGCTTTAAATGTGGGCTCCACAGCAATCTGCAAGGCTTATCGGTGGTCAGGTTCTTCATCAGAAGAACTTTTACCATTTAAAAATGCTAGGAACTGAGCAGATGCATGCTTCCTGTCACATGTCCCTCGAATTCTGAGGACAAAGATTAAACTAATAAAGGCAATGCCTGTACTCACTCTACAGCTTATCTGCCCAGAGTAAACCCAGCCTTTCTACTGCCACCCCACACAGTAACTAAATTCATTTGATGAAAAAGAGGAACCACTGTCACAAGCCAGCCTCGTGCATACCTGACACTTGGCCTTGCTATGCTCAGGGTCCTTGCTATGCTTTCTCACTGTAAAAAGCCTTTTTAGTTCCTTTTTAATTCTGAACTATGTAGAGATACCAACGTAAAAAATGTTGCCCCTATTATACTAATTTTTTAAAAATCAAGTTTGACATTACTGTACAAATTCTGTTATAAAAATTATCTTGATGTTTGTTTAAAGGTTAAGGAAGACTTTCTTCAAGGCTACTACGGGATGTGCATTAGAATGTTCCAGGAGGAAATTTGGGGATATTGTAAATTGAGGTTAATGCTAAATACAGCAAAGACACCTGAACAGTGATAGCCAATGGGAGACATTTAGTGTAGAAGATTTTTACCAAACTGACTTAACAGGCTTCTTGATGAAGGCAGTTACCTAAGAAAGACGTACATATCAAAGGTGAGGAGGAGGAATTTGATATATTAGGATAATCAACTACTGTAGGAAGGGTGGAGGAATTCTCCCTAAATCAATTTTTTACATTTGACTGTGGCTAGACTTGGTCAGGACAGACACCGAAGCCCAATTTCAAGATCAGTTTAGGAAGAGAGCTCAGATGGCTAAAGTTTGCACAGGAGAGTGCTCGGGACACACACTTTCTTATGGTTCCTGATGGTGATTTGTTTCCAGATGGGTCCGTGAATTTCCATTGCTCCCAACAGAATGAATAGCCGAGTCCATCAGAATGAAACCCAGAACTTACACAGGAAATACCGAAGATAGACGAATAGTTTCTTTCTCCTGGGGTTACTAAATTTTGCAAATTGTGATTCGGAAACATTTGTCTGGTATGAAAGGGAAAGAGAGCTTTTCTGCTATTAACAAAATAAAGATAAACAAAAAAAGATAGAGAAACTGTGGCTGAATCTGGAGGAGGCTTATTTGATCTCCTGAAGCAGCTGAGCTTGAAGCTTTCATGTGTGCAGTCGATTCATGATCTTTTCAATAATGAGAGTCCAGCTTTTTAAAAAAAAATTTACTTTAGGTGGTTTAACTTGAGTTAATTTGCTGCTACTGTAAGCATGCTGCTAAATTCAGGGAGCTGAAACCAACATTTAAAGTGTTGAAAGAATCACAGTGGTTCTCCTTTAACAAAGCAATCAAACTTACACTAAGGGATCCATTAAGGGAGGGTTTGTTTTCCATTTAGACCTCACAGTGCATGGTATTGCACCTCCCAGATGTTTTACCCACACCTGTTCCATTGTGCTTTTCTCCACGGTATGTCTTCCATTTCCATGGTCTGCCATTACTTACCTCTAATTTGGGAAGGACGGGCCCTATCTCTAATGGATAGCATGCAGTTGCTCTTTATACCAATAATTCCTCCGTCTATTTCACTGTAATTTTTCACAGAAGTATTTATTGCTTAAGAAAGTTCTGGAAGCAGTCTAGGGCATGAGTTGTTGCTGAGAAACCAACTTTGCTAATTTAATTGGGACCCTTTCCAAAGACATTGTTCACTTTCAAGTGTCTCTAAATTCCAGGCAGCTCATGTGCTTTATTGAATGCTTTTGTTCTTATTTCAATTTCAATTGATACAAAATAGATACATATTCTTATGGGGAACAGTGTGATGTTTTGATACCTAGGCACATGATGAAATTATCAAACTAGAGTATTTAAGTGTTCATCACCTCATAAATTGATCATTTCTATAAGAACCTTTAAAATCCTCTCTCCTAGCTATTTTGAAAAATCCAGTACAATATTTGTTAACCATAGTTATTTTACTGTGCAAAAAAATACTAGGACTTACTCTTCCTATCTAAGTGTAACTGTGCTCTCCTTAAGTACTCTGTATTTACCTCACACCACGATCCTCTCTAGGCTCTGGTAACCCCTTTTCTACCATCTGCTTCTGCGACATTGGCCTCTTTAGATTCCACATATGAGTGAGACCATAGTCCATTTATCTTTCTGTGCCTGGCTCATTTCACTTAACATAGTCTGGGTTTACTCACAGTACCACAAAGGACAGGATTTCAGTATTCCACTTGTGTCTATATACTGTATCGTATTTATTCATTCATCTGTGAATAAACAATAAGTCTGTTTCTGTTTGTAGGCTATGGTGAAGAGTGTAGAAGTAATATGGATGCACAGATATCTCTTTGATATACTGCATTCATTCCCTTTGGATAAATAAATACTCAGTATTGGGAATGCAGAATCACATGGTAGTTCTACTTTTAGGTGTTAATTTACATGCTCACCAGTGTGCAAACACTTTCCCTTCTCTACAATATTTGCTATTGTTTGTCTTTTTGTTAATAGCAACTGTCATTAGAGTAAGATGTTATCTCATTGGGGTTTTGACATGCACATACACTTCATTTACACATTGTCTTAGTTACTTTTCTGTCAGGAGGTTCAGAATGACTCAAGTTTTGGAGGATTCAGTCCACAGTCAGCTGGGTCCATGGCAGGAAGAACAAGGCAGAAGGGTCTGGGAGATGTGAGATGCTCCTGTCTTAGCGACAAGGAAGCAAAAAGGGCAGAGAGGAGCCAGGGAGGAAGATACACTCTTTGGGATGTCAGTGTCCAGTGAACAGTCTCTTCTATACAGACCCTACCTCCTAAAAGTACACTCAAGTCCAAATTAATGAGTGGATCAATTCCCTGCTGAGTGTAGCACTCCAATGATCCAATTCCCTCCGGACCCCCCCCCCGTCACTGAATACATGAAGCTTTTGGGAGGTGGTCTACGTCTAAACCATACCTGTTGACCACTTGGAAGTCTTTATTGGAGAAAGGTCTATTTAAGTATCTCGTGCATTTTAAAAACTGGTTATTTTTTTTTGTGTGTTTCTTGTTATTCATTGTTAAATACTATATATTCTGGATATACATTCCTTATCAAATGTATAGTTTGAAAATATTTTTTACCATTCTGTATGTTGTTTCTGTACTGTGTTGTTTTCTTTGCAGTGCTTTAGCTTTTTAGTTTGATTTTTGATTTATTTCCTGTGATTTTGGGGTCTCATCCAAAAATGTTTTCCGGACAAATGTCATTGCATTTATTTTTCTCATAGCATTTTTATCATGTTGTGTCATATTTTTAAGGCTTTGGTAGAGTTGGTTTATATTTATGTGAGGCATAGAGTCCAGCCTCATTCTTCTGTGTGTAAATATCTAGCTTTCCCAGCACCATTTATTGAAGATACTATTATTTGCTTGTGTGTTTGTGATCACTTTAATGGAAACAGTTGGCTAAAGAGTGTTGATTTATCTCTGTTCTCCATGCTGATTCACTGATCTACTTGTTTATTTTTTTGCTTTACCATGCTGCTTTAGTTACTATAGCTTTGTCATATTTTTGAGAGTCTGTGGCCTGCCTTTGGAAGTCTAGACATGTGAACATTATTACCTTTTCCAGTCCATGTGCATGGGGTATCCATTTATTTGCATCTTTTCTTATAGACTTCCACGTAAAGATCTTTCATCACCTTTGTTAAATTTATCCTTAAGTTTTTATTACAATGAAAAGATTTTGAAAATAAACACATTTAAAAGGTTATTCACCAGGATCAACTGGGATTCACTCTAGGAATGCAAGGTTGTTTTAATATATTTAAACCAATTAACATGATTCATCACAGTAACACAGTGAAGAACAAAAAAGATACAGATTATTTCAGTAGATGCAGAAAAAAGTATTTGAAAAATTTCAACATCCCTTCATGATTAAAATACTCAAAAATTACATAAATAAATAATATACTTCAGTATATAAAAGGACATTGTGTGTGTGTGTGTGTCTGTGTGTGTGTGTGTGTTTAATAGCATATAAATAGGAAAAAATCTTCAAAATCTGTATTGCATGTTTTGGATAATCCTATTTATCACCTCTGCTGAGAGCCCCCAGACAGACCGTTGGACTGCACCAAATTATTGTTCTTTTAACAACATAGTAGTTTATTTTTAAAATATATGATGGTTATGTTAATTTTATATTTGTATATAAAATATCTTGATCATTTTCTATATCTTTTCTCCTTTCTTACCTTTATCCTAATTCTTTTCCCCATTTCCAAATAGTCTACCTTTTTGGTTCCTACTACACAGTATCTCTTTCATTTTATTCTATTCTACTTTCTTATGTATTTATATTTTAAGTTGATCATGTAAGGGAAGCAACACAATATTTTGTTTTGTTTTGTTTTTGGTACTGGGGGTCGAACTTGGAACCTTGCACTTACAAAGCAGATGGCAGCTTCACTGAGCTAAATCCCTGCTGAAGCAATACAATATTTAACTTTCCGTGTCTGATTTATTTTACTTTTTTTTTTTCTTAAATTCTTTTATTGGTACATTTTAGGTATACAATACATTTACATTTATCATTAGGTGCTTGTACCTGTATATGATGTATCTTGGTTCTTATTTTTTCCCCATTACCTGTACACCCTTCACCTCCTCCACCCTTCCCTATTTACATACTTCATTTCCATTTTTTTATACTGAATACTTTCTCTAGTGTGAGAAAATGAAAGTATAAACAAGGACTAAAAGGATTAATAACTAATAATTGATACTTTGAAGTTGGAAAAGGTCCAAAGGGGTAGGTAGGGGTGGTGGGAGGGGAAGGGGAAAGGAAAGAAAGGAAAGGAAAAATTATGAGAAGAGATTTATTTTACTTAACCTTATAGTGTCAAGTTTCATCCATTTTCCAGCAAATAACAAGATTTCATAATTCTTTATTGTTAAATTTATATATCACATTTTCTCTGTTTATCTGTTGATGGGCATCGTGTATACAGAGCTTAGGTACTATGAATTGATGAATTGAGTTGCTATAAATATGAGTCTTCATGGATCAATGTAGCACGATATCTTTTAAATCCTTTGGGAATACACCAAAGAAAAGTATATCTGGGTCAAATAAAATTTCAATTTTTTGTTTTCTTGAGCAATCTCCATATGTATTTCTATAGTGATTGTACCAGCTTATATTCTCAACAACAATATAGAAATCTTCTGTTCCCTAAACATTCTCAGCAGCATGTTTTTAAAGTTCTAGTTAATTCTCCTTTTAAAATCTTTTAATTCATACAGTTTTCAGTGTATAATGATTACATTCTTTGTTGGTAGTTGGTACATGTACATAACACACTTTTTCTCACCCTTTTCCCTTCCCTTCCCTTCATCTGTTTGTCCTCTTCTTATCTGTAAAATATCTACCTCCCTGTTGCTTATTATCTATCTTTCATTTATTTCTTTAATTTATTTGAATTTTGGGTTTCTTATATAAGAGAAACCATGAGATATTTAAGCTTGTGTGTCTGAGGTCCTAAAGACTCTTGTTCTTGGTGAGAGCCATTCTGGCTTGGATAAAATGGTTCTCAGAGTTGTTTTCACTTACATGTCCCCAGTGGGTAATGATGATGGACATTTTCTCATGTACTTACTGGCTATTTTATTATATCTTTTAAGAAGCATCTATTCAGTTTATTGGTTCATTTTTGCTTGATCACATAGAACAGAAGACTCAGAAATAGCCTCATACTTTGAGCAACTGACTTCAGACAAACAGACTAAAAACATGCCTTGGAGAAAAGACAGCCTCCTTACTACACAGTGGTGGGATACTGGTTATCCATGTGCAGGATTTAAGTTAGATCACTTTCACCCTGTACTAAAATGACTCATAGACCTAGGCATAGACACAGAAACTTTGAAAATGCTGGAAGAAAACATAGGGAAATTATTGAAGCAACAGGCACAGGCAAGGACTTCTTAAACAGAACTGCAAGAGCACAGAAAGTATTATCAAGTATCAACAAAGGGGAGTTTATCAAGTTAAGAGCTTCTGCACAACAAAAGAAACAACAGCATGAAAAGGCAATCTACAGAATGGGAGAAAGTGCTCAGTAGGCTTCTGATGGAGGACTAATATCTAGAATATACGAAGAACCCAAATTACCTTTTCTTGAGATTGTGGACTGAGGAAGAATTGGAAATGAAAGATCTGAGATCTTTTACATGGCTTACGCTGTGCTTCCAGTGCTCCTGCCGATAGCCACAAAGGGCTTAATGCCAAGTCGTCATTTGGTAGCCATTTAATCACCCTGCTTCTTGTTGTACACCCAAGCAGCACCTATTTGCTTCCATTTCTGTAAATAGATAATGAATAGTAATGGTTCCTCTTAGAAAAATATTAATAAATATACTTTCATAGAGCACATTATAATTTTCAAGGCATACTTTCATCTTCTTCGTTGAACCTGAGATATATACAGTCATGGGGAACCCAGAGGTGAAAGGATTTTGTGAACCATACAGCAAGAACATGGTGTGGCAAAGGGATCGTATCAGGTCAGCAAGTGTGCTCTTCACTCTGGTGCTCTTCACTCTGCTGCTCTTCCAGTTCACCACCAGCAGGATGTTTGATTTGCAATTTTAGAAAGAAAATCTTCATGACTTTTTCATTTATTTTGGAATGGTTCTTTAAAAAAATATTGCCTTCCAAATTTTGAGGCCATATGATTCTTTTGACACTTAACCCTTCTATGTCTGTTTCTTCTTTTTTCTTCAAAATATAAGCCAATTTCAGGAAAAGTATACTTCCAGATGAAGACTAGCTTTAATTAGAGCACTTTTTAAATTTGTAGCACACTTACAATTCTAGAAGATGATTGATATCAGAAAGGTACTGAAATTTATTATGTTTTAATCTAAATTTAGACATTATACCCAATGGACTTATCAGCCATTTATCTATTTTCTTCCTTGAAAATACTGATGTTTTTTGTTGTTGTTTACAATTGCTAATTTTCATCTTTCTGAAATAATGCTTTATGTATTATTTTCTCTGAAATCATTGCTTTGTGATTCTTGATGCTTTTCTTAGTATGTTTGTTGTTGTTTAAAAAGAAATTTGACTGGTTTTGAAAGTGTTATAAACTAGGTTATCTTATCTTTTAGGAGGAAACACTGCTTTCAAAAATTTTTCTATTTCCTGTAGCTCCTTATATCCACGTGTGAGCCTTTTCCTTATTCAAAGTCATGCACAGATATTAATTTGAGCTGTAGAGAAAAGGACAAATTATTAGTCTTAGAAATCCAATCCATCTCTTTGAAGAAATCTCTTTGGATCTTACCTACTTCAATTAACTTAATTAAAATTGTTTCTAAGGAACATTTTATATGAATCAATTTTATAATACTTTAAAAATTAGAATACAAAGCTGGACATGAGATGTCATCATAACCTTTTAAATATGCAAGTAGGACAAAAATTATGCTATCTACACCAGTCTGATAGTAATAATCCCTCCAGGTCAAAGTTATGAAAAGAGGGATAATCCAGAAATATTGCTGTTTTATATTTGGACCACCATAAAGCAAGTCACAACATTTATCATTTCTCCAAAATATATCGTAAGTTTTTACTACCCTGTAGTCTATTAAGTGTGTAGTAGCACTGTTTAAAATTTGTCATGCATACATTAATTAACATATTTTATTGCAAAATAATGCTACCAATAATTTGAGCTCGCAGCAAGTTATAAACTTTTCAAGAGGAGGGTCTTGCCTCAGTGTCGATAACTGCTGATTAATCAGGATGGTGGTAACTGAAATTTGATGTAGCTATGGAAATTCCTAAAAATAAAAATAAAATTTTCTGTATTGATTCATTCTTCCTTTCATAAAAGGTTTCTCTGTAGCATGCTATGCTGTTTAATACCCACAGCATTTTACCCACAGTAGAACTTCTCTCAACATTGGACTGAAACTCCAATACTGACTTATAAGCTAAATTTATGTAATATCCTATATCTTAGTTCTTTCAACAATGTTCACAGCATCTCCACCAGTTGATTCTATTTCTATAAAATGTTTTCTTTGCTTCTTTTGAAGGGACAATGCAGCCAATCTTCATGCCTTAAAGTTTTAACATGAGACTGCAGAAATTCAGTCACATCCACAGGCTCTACTTTCAGTTTTAATTTTCTTACTGTTTATACCATATCTGCAGTTACTTCCTCCACTGAAGTCTTGAACCCCTTGAAGTCACCCATGAAGGTTGGAATGGCCTTCTTCCAAATTCCTGTTATTGTGCTTTTTTTCTTTCTACCTGTAAATCACTAATGTTCTCATTTGCATCTAAGATGGTGCATCATTTCAGGAAATTTTGAATTTATTTCACCCAGATCCCTAAAAAACCCCCACTACTTATGGTGCCCATAGCCTTATAAAATGTGTTTCTTAAATAACAAGAATTCATAGTCAAAATAACCCTTGGCTCCATGGGCTTCAGATAAAATACTGTGTGAGCCAACACAAACTTGATGTTATTTTCATTTTACTTCTCCATCATAGCTCCTCAGTAAACAGGTGCATTGTCCATGAGCAATGATATTTTGAAAAAAATCTTTTCTAAGCATTAAGTCTCAATAGTGAATACAAAATATTCAGTAAACCATATGGTGAACAAATGCTTTGTCTGTTCTGTAATAGTGCAGAGGCAGAGTATATTTAGTACAATTTTTAATATTTTAAGATTAAAGCCATGATAAATGAGTATGGACTTCAACTTTATATCATCAGGCTTCAAAAAGAGGACCAGAATTTTCTTTAAAGCTTTGAGACTAGGCATTGCCTTCTCTCTAGTTTTGAAAATCTTTCCTACATTGCTTCTTCTTCCCACATATCACCATTCTGTTAGCATTGAACATCTGTTGTTTAGTGTCTCCAACTTCATTGCTTGCCTGAACTAAACCTTCTGGATATTTCCCTCCAGCTTCTCTGTCAGCTCTTGTTCCTTCACCTTGACTTTGATTTTGTAGAGCTCTCTTCCTCTCTCAGTTTTCCAAGCCTTGAGGAAAGTTTGGTCCATGCTCAGGATTAAGTTTTGGCTTATGGAAATATTGGGGCTCATTTGATGTTTCATCCAGACCACTGGACTTTGCTCTGTGTCAACCAGCATGGCTGTTGCACTTGCTTATCTCTCTAGCGTTCCTTGCAGTAGCACTTTCCGTTTCCTTCATGAAATTTATTTTGCTTTGTGTTTTTGTACTCACAATTTAGCTGCTTTGTAAGAGACCTAAATCAATTAGTTGAATATATTTTAAAGATCCTTGTCTGCCTTATTAACACCAATATTTATGGTTTGTTCATTGATTTTAGTCTTTCTCATTCATGGCCACACATTTCTGGTCATTCTTGGCTCTGCATATTTTTGTACTTTTAGTTGCCAGTTGCTTCTCTGTAGATGCCCTTTCTGGTCATAATAAATACTTTTTCTTACAGTGGGTAAGGTGCTGAAATTATTGCTGGATTAGAGGAAGAAAATTAATTTAGTTTCACTCCAGCATAAGCATCTTCTTTCTCTCTGGGGACAGATGTCTATTTAAGGTATGTCTGTATTCTCTAGGTTTTTAAAAACTCATTTTGCATGAGTAGGATAAGCTTCCTTTGAGATATGAGAATTATCTGTAGCTGCAACACTATGTTTATTAGATTGATATCATTTCTTTTATTACAGCCACTCCTAGGATTTTAATATTTGGACTTTAATAGTAAATGAATAAAACATTAGTTTAAAATCCAGAGAAGTGAAGTATTTTGGAGAAATTTATTTATATTTCAGTTTTCAAAATCCAGTCTCATAGACTTAAAGTTGATTTGTGGCTTCATGCCTTTGATAAGAAAGGTAGATTGTCACCTTAGTTGGCTTTTGAGCCACATGGAGGATTCATAAAGCACACATCTGGGTGTGTCTTGGTGGGTCATGGAAGCATGACCTGGGATGTTACAGATGAGCTCCGACCTCTTCCTCTCTGGTGCAGTTCCCCTACTCTGCTTTCTGGCCACCATGAGATAAACAGCTGTGCTACATCACGTCCTTACACCATGATGCTTCTGTCCTGGAGCTAGGCAACCATGGACTGAACTCTCTGAAATCAGAAGCAAAAAATAAACCCTTCCTTCTTTAAATTGTGTGTACTGGGTATTTGGCTCCAACAATGAAAAACTGAATAATACAGTGCCTAATACAGAAGATCCCACGATGTCATTCAGAATTCTCTGGAGACATAGATATAATTGTACAAATAGTGTATAAATATATATACCTCTTACCTGTATACATGCATGCGTCAATGTGTGTATAATAGGAATTGGCTCACACAATGATGGGATGATGGGGAGGAAGTTCCAGAGATATACTGCGAGCTGGAGGATCAAGAAAGCTGGTGATGGAATTGTGTATTAGAAACAGCAGAGCTGATAACCTTTGTTCCACTCTGAGTTCCAAGGCCTGAGAACCTAGGGATGAGAAAGCAGAAGAAGATGAATGTCTTGATTCAAGAAAAGACCAAGTTTGCCTCCAACTTTTCTATTCACTTTCTCACCAAATTGTGAGATGTTCACTCACAATGGTGAGGGTGACTATCCATGTGACCTGACAGCTTCAGGTACTAATCATCTCCAGAAACACCCAGATGTAATGTTTTGCCAATTCTTTGGTCACCCTTAGCCAGCTCTGTTGATACATAACATGAATTGTCATAACATGAACTGTCCCATGTTAAATCTACAGTTTGACAAAAATGTGAATTATAAAGTATGGCCAATTCTCCACCATCCTGGATAAAAGGACATTGGTAGCTCTCAGTACTAGACATTATTTGATAATGTTCATAAGTTTTAAAGATGAATGTGAATAAATAAATGGAAAAAATTTTTGTTAAAATATATATAGCAAGATCATTTGTTTTCTAAATTTTTATCATAAAATAAATAAAAGGACTTTTCCTTACTCAAATCAAAGATACTATACCATATGTAAACTTCTGTGATTCATTAATTTCACTCAACATTGTATTTTCTAATGGATGCTTTGAATTTATCCTTCTTTATAGCTGAACAGTATTGAGTTATATATAGATAGCACCTTGGCTTTATCCATGTTTGTTGATGGGTATACTGGCTGCTGCTGGGATTTAGCTATTGTAAGTTGTGCTGCTATGAACTTTGGTGTTCATCAATAGTTGTGGCATGATGTCTTTAGCTCTCTGGAGGCTGAGAACAGAAGAAGGAGGGAAGAGGAGGGGAAATAAGCAGAATTAAGATGTGCCATGCACAAGAACCTAGGAACCTCCATGAATGTAAGCATTGTATGTCATAAACATGAGCTAAGAACAGTAATAACAAGAACGAAAAATTTAATTAGGTTGATATGAATTTCCCCCTACAACTTGTATTGTGTTATCTTACTTAAACAGAATGTTCTACACTAAGCTTCTTTTTCACCTAATACTCATAAATAAAAGCCATACAGTCTATGAATTTAAATGACAACCTTTTTACTTTTATTTTTCTTAGAGTTTAACACAAATTTATTATTTTCCTTATGAATATACATAAAATTCACAGTGTATTAGAATTATCTCTGACACTTCCAAACAAAAACATATCACATTTGTTGAAAACATTTTAAAATCTTTTACACCTGGCACTCTGAAATTACAAAACTTCCTAGACCTAGTACTGGACATTGTTATTTAACATACTGAGACATAGAAATATTACAACATCAAAATTCTATTTTTAAAATATTTATTTGGATTAATCCATGCAATTAATCATTAGTATACACCTTTTATTCATCCAAAAATACTCTGAGAAAGGACTATAGAATTTATCAGAGAGAAAAAAATCTATAGCCCAAAATGAAGATTATAAAAACTGACCCTAGGGCTGGGGATTTAGCTCAGTGGTTCTAGTGCCTGCCTTGCAAGTGCAAGGTACCGAGTTCGATCCCTGGTACCAAAAAAAAGAAACAAACCTACCCTAAAAATTTCTCGTGGTTTTAGCTGCTCAGTATGAAACACTGAGGTTACCTTGATTGTCATTTCCCTCAAACTCTGCACTTACCATGTTCTGTCTGTTCTACCTCTAGCAAACATCAAATTCAATTATTTCTTATCACCTACACTGTTATTCTCTAGGTCAAGGCACCATTACGCCAAACAACCTAGTGGGATGGCCTAACCCCTGGCCTCCTTCATCCCTTCCATCACTTTGTAACATTTCTACGCCGAATGATTACAGTTACTTTTTAAGTATTTTTATCTGAAGTTAGGTCTCATTCTTGAATAAAATTCTCCAGTGAATTCTCAGTATTTCTTACCATTTCCTAAAAAGTCTTCCTTTTAACCCGACCTTGTCTGACTGAATTTCACTCTTCCTGCTTTGTTACAAATGCCTTTTAGCCTTTACGTGTCATAAATTTTCTCAACTCTTTTCTGTCTCAAGATCTTGAAAATGGATCTCTATCTAGGTCCAACCTTTTAAAAGATTCTTTTAGATATTTGTTTGGTTTATTAATTCCATTCTGGTTTTGAAAATCACCTACTCTATCTCAAAGGAAAACTCATTAACTTGGTTTCTACATTTCTACAGGGATCTTTATAAAATGGAATTGAGATCTAGAGTAGATGAGTGTACTATCTGCCTGTAAAAATTAGACATTTGCACTTAAAAATTCCAGTGTTTGGAACACCGAAATTGTGTATTTTTCAAATTAGTATTTTATTCTATTTGTCTTCATGTATATGTTGCTATGTGATAACAATATCAGAAATAAATTCTTTTGGGTGAAATATTTGGACTTGATTAGGACAGAGAAAAACCTGTGATGAGGAGAGGAATCCAGCTAAAAAATTAATAATAATATAGACACTTTCTGAGGAAAAAAAAGGTTAGATAGAGAAATTGTCCATGACAATGAGATGGATATATTTTAAAGCTACTTTAGGAACACTAAATTTATTGTTAGTAGATAAATAGAAGTGATTTTTTATTAAATCTGTTGGCTTAGGACTTTATATTGGAGAAATTGTAAGAGAGAAGGTTCTTTCTTTTTCTAGTAGTTAAATATATTTGGTCTATGCACATGAGAAAAGCCGAGAGGCAAGCAGACAATTAAAATAAAGGATATTCAAAGGTACAAAAGTATAAATCTAGAACATTGTAGAATAAAATGCGAGGTCAATGCTCTTCACTGACAAGCATTACAGAGCATTTTAGGTATTTGTTTGGTTTATTAACTTCATTCTGGTTTTGAAAATCACCTACTCACTCTGCCCAGAAAGTTGCTAAGAAGGAAGCGGAAGTGGCAGCCAGCTGGAAAATGTGTTTAATGTGGGAAAGCGGAACTGCTTCCAGCCTTCAGAACAGAACATGTTCATGAGATCCCTGGTGAACTGAAGCAATTGAGCAGATCTAGACCTAAGCCTCCACAAAGACCTGACTAAAGAAAAATTAAGACAACAGTAGTACTAGCACTTCATTTCCATAGCAGGACTGAACTACATCTTCGTATATGGAAGTATCTAATGAGAGGTTTAAATATCAATGACTTAGAACATCTGGAAATACTTTGGGGTATCACATTCAAATGGAAAACTTGCCTAGATTAATGTGAAGACTAAATAGAATCAAAGTAGTCTCTGGATATGCACCTTTATTGCTTTAAAATATGAACACGGGAGTTTGTCATAGGATTTTGACAAACTTTTGCTCAAATATCAGCAATGACCATTTGTACTGGCCAGTTTGTAAAATTATTCAGTCTTCCAAAACTTCAAAATATTCATTTTCAAAATGAAATTCAATTCCAACCAGTGGAAGCATTAAAAAATTACAAGTGATCATACACAAAATTAAACTAAAAGGTGCCTGACAATGAAGAGTCACTCAGAAAACACAATTTTCCCATCCCTTCCTCAAAGATTTATAAGAAAGCATAGAAAAATGCCCTTAAAATGCTGCAAGTAAAACAATTTTTTAGATGCAGCCAACTTGTTGACAGGTGCCAGGGATTATATTCTAAATGCTGAATTTATACCCATTAGCATTTCAGAATATGCAAACGTTTCCTTTTGAGATTCCCCACACTGCGTACAAGTTTGCCAGTGTATCACCTTACTTGGCATACAGTTCCTGGTGATTTATGTCTTTGAAAGTGCAATATTTTAACTTCTACTTTACCTATTTTTATGCTGTGACCTTTGGTAAGTCCCTCTTAGGAACCCTGATCAAAAGAAATGATGATCACTAGGTACCGGATACTCAACACTCCACAGCAGTTTATCACCTCCACTTCCAGAGAAGTCTTTGTGCCTCTAGTTCTGCAGAAAACTGTAAAATAAAATATTATATATTATATTATTATACCACCATGAACCTGAAGCAGAGGAGTCCAACAGCACACTTTTGCCATTGTTTATTGCCATCAGTTTTTATGAGGTAAAGGATAGTTGAATGAATTTAAAAGTATATTTGTATTTCTGTCTGTCTTAAATTTTCACATGTACTACAATTAATGTGATGATATTGGAGTAATTATAAAAATATCGAGTAATTTCATCTTTCATCATAATTTCTCCATATATAGAGCTAAGGAAAGATTAGAACCTCGGAATACATGCCTGCAGAACCAGAAACTTGAGAGACTGAAGGAGGATTACTTAAACCCATGAGTTCAAGACCAGCCTGGTCAACATAGTGAGATCCTGTGTCAATAAACAAACAAGCTAACAATGGAAAACGTGGATTAAGGTCATGATCACAGCATCTTTTGAGATTCAGTGGAGTTTTGGATGCATTCTTGTTTTTCTGAGAAGAAGTTTCAGAAATTTAGTCAAATTCTCAATTCAGAAAGAATCCCAAATATTTTAAAGTTGTTAGAGTTCTTCAGAAATAGGTCTTTAGTCATGATAAACATGAGCTGTAAGGAATATCAGAAGAGACACTTTCATTCAGGGTTAAAGAAGATAAAATCTAGTTCAATCTATTCTTAGACCCTGGTATTTTATTAGAAGCTATATAAATGTGTATAATTTATCACCCTCATAACTTCTAGTTGGTACTAATAAAATTATTAAAGATGCAGGTAGAAATTTAGAGGGCTATCACAAATAGCACTCTTCTCATAGTAAAAAGCAAGAAATTTGTTTAAAAAAACAGGCACAAAATGAAATACCAGGGAGGAACTGAAAATAAAGAAAATTGTGTCTTTTACCTAAATAACTAGGAGGCAGTTTTCTTTGTTACAGGTTAGGGTGTATCTTTCCCAGCTCCTGTGGATGGACCATTCTCATGTCTCCCTGTGTATTCTGTTCAATTTTTTAGTTTCCTGACCTCCCTTTTTTATTACATAAATTCTTTTATTGGTACATTGTAGGTATACAACACAAATACATTTCTCACTGGGAATTGTACCTTTACATAATGCATCTTGGTTCTTATTTTTTCCCCATTCTCTGCGCTCCCTTCACCCCCTCCACC